>OOFC01033605.1:13744-39329 GCA_900323345.1 Pseudochromis fuscus | reverse complement strand
ATTACTAGTATTAGTCTTGCGTTTATTTATATCAATATTAGTTCCACAGCATCGTGGCTGTTTAAAGATGTCTGTTGCATGTTTCTAGCTTCATTTGTTTTTTTTTATGATGCAAGTTTCAAAGATCGATTTTTTCATATTCTGGATCATATTATCTGAAATTATTCCTTTATCCGGATCAGTCTTTGATATATTGTAGACCATGTTAGAAACTTGTCCTGTATTTTTTTTCAAAGTGTCTTGACCATTTTTGGTGGAGTCATATGCAGAAATGTGGCATATGGTCCTATCTCCCAATGTTAAAGAATCCTTAAAAAAATTCCTGGATCCAGATGGTGATCCGGATCACTTCCAAAATCTAATCATTTGTTCCTTATCCCCATCTGGACAATCCCTGAAAATTTCATCAAAATCTGTCTGTAACTTTTAGAGTTATTTTGGAAACCAACAGACAAACAGACAAACCCCGGCAAAAACATAACCTCCTTGGCGGAGGTAACAATGTTGTAATCTGATGGTATGTTCTGTTTTTGAGTCGACTCTGTAACAAATTTCCAGCGAGTACAGATAGCTGCTTAACCCTCAGTCCCAACCAGCCATTACTTCCTTCTACGAAGTGTGTACGTGCAAAAAAACACAAACAAACTCACATGTAAAACACTCACAATCACGTTTTGAGCCCACAGACCACCTGTAAAGATCTACAGAGGATGCTCATCATGATCTCTCTACGATATCCCCCATTTTGGCAAAGACCCAGGTGTACCCTTCCCTAGGCAGGAAAAAAACGCATGTCTGCAGGTTTGAGGTGCATTTTGTTGTGGTGGTGAAGGTTGGTGAAAGGTGCATGGCGGCTGCCTGCTGCAAGACAACCGCACGTCTTTAGTACTATTTCTACAAACCACGCAAAATCAAAATCCCTGACACCATTCTCCTCACAAAGGCTTTTTTTTTTTTTTTTTTTTTACCTCTGCAACGTCCATGACTCCCACGGACCTCAGGGGATGCATGATCCTTAAATTTGTTTATCAGAGGCTTTAGCTAACTCTGGCAGAGTTACAGAAATGTCTGTTATTCTGCTCTGTCCCTCTTAAATAAAACAACAAAAAACAAATGAGGAAAATAGGGACAAAAAGGCTTTAATATAGTAAAATAAAAAATACAGACATCAAATGCTAGTTCCTCAAACAGAATGAAAAACAAACAGGACTCACCTGTGCTTCATTTTCAGGGGTCACATGACCTGATCTACCTGATGAATGATGGATTTACTGCATAGCTGCATTACATGTGTCAAATAGATGATGTAATCAGAAGATTAACGAGGCCTGAGAACCAAATGTGTCAGGAAGCTGGGTCTGAGCTGAAAGTCCTGAGCCAGATATAGGACACGTCTAACAACACTAACAGTTGACAAATATCAAAGCTTGACTGTTTAAAGTCCAAACATGAGTTTGTTTGGAGGGAGCTGCAGCTCAACGGCTACGAGAAGTTTCTAGATGGATACAAGAGACATTTAGAGACTCACTGTTGCCAAGATCCTGACAATAATATGACTGAAGGCTGCCAATAACTGTTCACTGTGCATTTTAAATCCTCTGTTGTTGTTCTGAGACTTTAGAAATGTTATTAAAATATTCAGATAATACAAAATAGATTAATTTGCATTTATTTTTGACGGTGTACTCAATTCACAATTCTGTGCAGCCAATGACTCTGATCGGACCTGGTCTCCTGGTCCTGCTGCCGTGCATTTGTCTCGCCCTGTATTATTTGTTCACAGCACCTTGTTAACTCAGAATATGATTGGTAAATTGACGAGGGTATTTTCCGATAGAGGTGATTTCTGTAACAGATGTCAGTAATCTCCAGCCAACCATCTACACATGTTCTGGGGCTGGATGAGTTTGGTTCCAGTGTAGTTACAACACATGGACGAGGCCTTCAACACAGATATGGAGTGTGTTCATTCTAACAACCTGGTTTATGTCCTCTATGATTCAGTGTGACATTACATTTACTCTTTGGCGACACATGTGATACTTCCTACATTAAAACAAACCACAGATGAAAGAAATCTTGTAATCTATAAAGGTGAAAGGATAATCTACCAACCTCCACCAGACGTTCCTATGTTTGTATCTCATCAAATAAAATTTAATTAATAATCCACTTTTAATTTTTCTGTCTCTCTTCATTCAGCAGTGAGATGGTTGCAGAGATGCGAGTGGGCTGTTGTTTTTCCTCCACTTCACATCTTTTATTTATTGAATTATGTTGTTCTGTCTGCTGAAAACTCAATAAAATATATTTTGAACAATACATTTTTATTCAGGGTTACTTGAACTTTTGGACAAAAAGAGCTGATGTTGGCCTAATTCACTTGATACAATTACAGAGTCTCCCAGGCCCCTGAAAGAGAAACCTTACTCAGCAATGCAGAGCACTGACATTTTTACATTTATATTGAAGGAATTTATCAGGAGCGACAAGGTAGAGACTCTGCACTGGGACGAGTTTCCTACAGACACACTGAAACTGGCAGAGCTCACAGATACTGAAAGCTGTATATCAATTAGTAAACCGTCCCGCTGCCCCCCACACAGAGAGAAAGTGTCAGTGACAAGATCTGATATCATCCCACTTTTAATATATGTTGTAGTGTGAGCAACAGCAGGAAGAAATAAGAGTGATCTCGACTTGTCACTGCACCTGCACTGGATGACAGATAACTCGGTTGATTGCTGCTGAATGCTCCAACATTGGCTCTGATTGTTGAATGATTTGAAAATAAGTGGCTCAGTGATGATTCATTTTGTGTCACAGGTCAGTCTGAGATGGATCCCCTCTCGTTTCCTTCTTTTCCTTTGACTTTTTTTCCTTGTGGATTTTGTGATTCTGGTCGATTGAGGGTAAATCCTTTTGGAAATGACTGTGATCTGGTCAAATAGAATAATTTGCAGGGGTGGGACCCGGTGCGCCCATGTCCTAGATAATGCTGTGCAGCATAAACATGCAGGTGTTTCCACTCACACGCCCCGAATCTTTCATCCATTTCTAACTGAATCTACACACAAGATGAAAACCAGTCGTCTAATACTGACTAAAGGTGCATTTCCACTGCAAAAAGTACCTGGAGCTTGGTCCCTGGTACGAATTATTAGTACCTCCTCTCCTGTGGTTCCAAAAAAGTATCCGGTCAGGTACTGAAATCTTATTGGTCGGAATCGTCACTGCGTCGTTGCATCATCAAGTCAACGGTCTGCACAGTCAGCATAAATAGTTTCAACTATGTGGGGTAAACCAGTAAATAATAGGTTTATTGTAAATAACAGGCTTTAGTGCAACGTTAAAACTTTATTTAAAAACGTCAGCTGAAAAAAAAACGTCAGCTCTGAGCGCCTGGTCAGTAGAACAGCTGATGGAGGTCGTAGTGAGAGCTCACATCACCGAAAAGGTTGGAGAAAGTTTTTAACCAGGCTCTGACTTGATGAATTAACAACATACTGTATTTTCTGCACTATAAGGTGCATCAGATTATAAGGTGCACCTTCAATGAATGGTCTATTTTAAAACTGTTTTCATATACAGGCTGCACCGCATTATAAGGAGCATACAATAGAAACTACTGTAGTGTCTGGGGTTGTGTTATCATCCATCTAGATGAAGCTGCACTAAAGGGGATGTCAACAAAACAGTCAGATAAGTCAGTCAGTCAAACTTTATCAATAGAAAATAAACCACCATTCACAATACGGTACCGTACGTACCGGTAGCTCTTACCGGTATTTGCGCCTCCTTTGTTGAAAACAATGTATTTCCAACTCCATTTGTCACAGTTCAAAGCTACATGAACAGCTGTTTTATTTTTTTCTTCGAGGTAACGTCAGTGACGTAGTTTTATCTTTTACCAACAGCAAGGTACAACAGGTAGTGCAACTTTTTTATCACCTAGTTAGTGCATCACAAACGTGGAGGGAACTTTTCCCTGATTCAGTAAAAGAAACAGTCTGATACCGCTGCGGTAAATCAAACATTAGTGCAATCACAATATACGCAGCCTGAGTATGGTAGCCATAATTAACCAATATTGATCCATATATAAGGTGCATTGGATTATAAGGAGCACTGTCGGGTTTTGAGAAAATTAAAGGCTTTTAGGTGGAGCTTATAGTGCGGAAAATATGGTATTTGAAGGAAAAATCAACTCATTTCTCACCTGAAACAATCTTCAAACTGCTTTCTGTGACACCATAACAGCAGAAATATGAAGATTACTTCATCAACTTTCTCGTCCTTCACCTGATGACTGGCTACAGGAACAGGGACTGTTTTCTGTAATGGAAAAGCAACCGAGGTGAGGCGGTACTGTGCAGTGGAAATGTGTTATTATTTCCCTTCATGTCGTCAAAAGCTCTCTGACCCTTCAAGGCCTTTACTCCACAAGAGCTCTGAAAGTGCTCTGTGGTATCACACACAAAACATCCTTTCAGTCCTAGGAGTGTGGAGGTGGGGCCTCTGTAATTCAAGGAAGTTGAAGAGAAAGTCAACTCCATGAACTCCATCTTTACAGTGAGGTGCAACAGGCAGCGTTGCTTCTGTAAAGGGCTGTTTGTGGTTTACAAGTAGCCTCCACAAGAACGCCGGGACCCAAGGTTACCTGGCTCAACATTGCACTGCCTTTTTGTAATAGTGCATCTTACTGCCATTCCTCCTCTAGGTAAACAAAGCACACTCACCCGACCATTCACGAGGATTGAAAGAAAAAGTGATTCATGGGAAGCAGTTCAGCATCTTCTACTCTCTGTGGTTCAGTTCTGACGCACACAGGCCCATTGTGTGTGCTCTCTGAGGTGGACGGGGTTCAGCAGGGCCGCCCCCGAGCTGCACAGGAAGCTGCTGCACCTTTCTACCAGACCCAGCGTTCAGTTCTGCAGCAGTTTGTGCTACAGCAGCACCTGTGTGGGACTGAACCGGCCAACCTCTCCTCTTTCAACTCACCGATGAGCCATGACTCTGTCGCTGGTTCACCAGTTTTATTTCCTTGGACCACTTTTGATCAGAAGTAACCACTGGAACAGGAACACCTCACAGGGCTGCGGTTTTAGAGGTGTCCTGACCCAGTCATCACCCCATTACAGTTCGGTCCTTGTCAGAGTCACTCAGATCCTTACGCTGCCCATTTTCTCTGCTTCCCACGCATCAACTCCAAGAACTGACTGTTCACTTGTTATCTCCCACCCACTGACAGGTGTAGCGAGATAGCCCGTTATTCACCTGTCCGGTGGTTTTAATGTTGTGGCTGATCAGTGCAGAGCAAAGCAGCGTTAAGGAGAAGCCTTCTCAAGGGTGCCGCTCATGCCAATCCCCCCTCCTACTCTCTTTTTTTTTTAATGCACCACATCCATGCACAAGTAGGGACGGATGGGGGTTTGTGCTGCATGCACTCTTGGGTGCTCAGGGGTGGGGGTCAGGGTGGTGGCAGGTTATGTTGGATCGGTGGGGACTTTGGGGCAGCGTCATATGAAACTTAATTAATACTTAACAAAAAAAAAAATAGGATGTGTGTAGGGGTGTATATATCTATGTATAATTTTTTGGGGGGGACTTGTTTCCTTCATCTCCTCCCCCTCCATACTCCATCCTCCCCCTACAAAATCACCATGGTCATTATTCTTATTCTTATTCTTATTATTATTATTATCATTAATTAATTAATTGTTAGTGGTAGTAATGGTATTAGTTTCATTGTCACTATCATTATCATTTCTGTCATTATTGTTGTCATCTTCTTACTTCATTAATTCAACATACACAACAATTATTACTGTGATCATTTTCATTATGGCTATCTCTGCAGTCAGCACTTTGTTCACAGTTTACTTGGATGTCACTGTCTTGTCTAGCTTCACAATAAAAAAAATAATAAAAAAAGATGCAGTCCTGCAATTAATACCTGTCATATTCCCCAGGAACACAGGCAGCACAAAGTGAAAGAGTGACTTTAAGGATTCCTCCTCCGGGTGAGATGATTTCTTAGCAGTACTACGACACCTTTTTTCACACTTTTATGACATAACTGTCTACAATGTATAAACTGACAGCTGTGAATATTTTGAATCATTTCTTTGACCCAGATAATGGGAGTGACACTGAAGTTCCATATGCGGACATAATGATCACTGTCCGTGGTGTCAGTACACCAGAGCTCACTCAGGTCAGCTACTTGAGTGCTGGAGATCAAAAAGAGGTGAGAGACAAGACTTCATAGGTAACAGTGAAGCCCAACACTTTGCTCCATAGGCTGTACACGGCTCTAAAACTGGTACTACAAGATGTTATAATGACGACATAGGTGGTGATGCTCTGTCACCATCTCAGACTTGTTCTTTTGTATATTTATGGTAAACACATTATAATAATATAACACTGATGATAATACTTAGGAGCACTAATGAAAGGCTCCCCACAAGCCTTAAGCAAGTCTCACTATTCTCAACACGCTACATATTGTTTTTCTGCTGCTGTTCCAGTGGTGGGGAGAAGAGTCTAGATCCCACCTGCAGGCCTCCCGTTCAGCTGACAGACTGCATGTTCCCCATCCCAGAGAGGTCAGCCGCAAGATGAGCACCAACTCTGAGTATGCAGTCATCACATATGCCTGACTGGGGTCACTGGTGCTGCTGGAATAGGAGATGCAGGAGAAAAATACGTTTGGCTTCTTTTCATTGATGATTTTACACTCTGTCTTTTAAAATGTACTCATATTGTTGTTCTGTTTGCGTGTGTCGTGTGTTTAATAAACATTTACATCCAACGTTAATCCTTGTGAATTTTTTGACATTTGAGCCTTCTCGGTGTCCGTAGCTATGACCGTTGCTTAGTAACAGATAACAACAAAACAGCGGTCTTCTGTTGGTAGCAAACATTAGTTAGCTAAAGGTGGATACAAATTGCAGGTAGTTTCAGGTAACAGCTGTAACTTATTGTTCGTGTTTGGGCATGTTGTTAATTCAAATGTTGAATATACATATATATACATTTATTTAAAGTAGTTTTAAATTGTGTGGCAGCCATATTTACCTACCAACGGCAGCTAAAATAATTTCAAAAGTTCCGGGTGTTACCTAGCTTCTCCCTTTCTACGCCACACATCAGGAAGTAAGTAAATTACTGGAAAAAAAAAAAAACCTCGACTTCTCCCAGCCAGAGCAAGGTGTCACTCAAGTTACCGCCCCGACAGGATGTCAAAGCCTTTCTCCAACACTCATCTGCGGGTCCCTCGTGGATTTAATACCCTCTTAGAGGGACTGGCCCGGGAAGTCTTACGAGACCAGCCTGAAGACATCCCTACATATGCTGCAAAGTACTTCGAAGGTCTTCTCAAACAAAGAGAAGGTAACTATAGCTTTATGTGTGGTGGAGTTAAATGAGTTCACTGCTGTCATTTTTTCAGTTTTTTTCTTTTCCTTTCCTCGCAGAGAGTGGCATGGACCCTGATGAGTTTGCTGCTAAACTGGAAAATAGATCCTACAACAGCCATGCATTCAGTGCTGCAGGGGTACTAAATCAGTCTACACTGGAATAGGCAGTCTAGATTTTATAATAGTTTGAACCCACTGTTCTCACTGTGTACTTATGAATTGTGTTTCTCCTTATTGCTGTCTGTTTAGTATTACTTATTTGTTTTTTTGTTTGTTTTTTTCAGACTAGTCCTGAGAAAGAAACGTCAGACACGACCCTTTCCAAGTTAGTCTTATCTTCTGAACAGCCAGGAGGATCAATAGAAGAGGGAAAGGATGAACCTGAGGGAAAGGAGAGCAACAAGTGTTAATGAAAATACAGATTAGCTTGTTTATTTATTACTAAAAGGTTTTCTGGATTCAGTTAGCGTGCAGCTTTCTTAATGGTTATGGTTTTGTCCTGGTGAGGAAAGCTAACAAATAAAATAATTAAAAGTCATCTATCAATTCAATCACACTTGGTAGAGATTATTATATACTGTGACAAATTAATTATTACTGTATATTTATTGAAAGGATGTGTTCAGGAAAGGTACAGAAGAATACAATAGAATATACTAGTATATTCTTAGTATATAGACGTATATACTAACTACGTGCTATGCAATATGGTTCGTTCTCATGCTTCAGAGAGGTCAATGTAAAATGCAAAAATCCACTGTGAATTATAGCACCAGAAGTAGCACAGAACATCAGCTCAGTAATGAAAGCACTGTCAGATTTGCTGTATCAAGGCTGAGCAGAAAGGATAGAGCTGATCACCAAGAGACTGCCAGCTGCAGGGAGACAGTCACAGGTTCCAGATAAGTGTTACAGACACATCATGATACTGTGTTGTTTTGGAAAAGTGTTACTTTCATTGCAGTTGTCACTGAAAATGTTTCCCTGTCATACTAAACATTAGTCACACAAATTCTTTCATGTTATTTTTCTACTTTTTAGAGAAAAATCATATGAATCCCACACAGAAGACGAATCGAGTCATTCAGTGGAGGACTCAAATCTTTCTACCACGCAACCTAATGTCCCTGAAAAGACTGATTTAAGCGAAAACACAGATGAAGAAGAAAAACTGAATATGACGGAGAAAGACTCTATTTCAGTGGAAACAGGACTATGTGAGGGTGAATCAATCAACAGGTTCCAAATTGCAGATATACAGTCAGATGAACCGAATGGTACAGACGAGGAGAAAGACCCAACAGGAAATACATTGGATGAAGTTGACAGGGCAGTTAATGAAACAGACAGCAGCTCTGTTCCAGATCACAACGTACTTCAGTCTGACTTAGAACCCACTGATTTGTCATCCAGAGGGTTATCAAATATAGATGTGTGTGCTCAGGAGCTGGGAGTGGCAGAAGATGAGGAAAGTGAAAAACAAAAAGTTGCAACAGTAGATAAAGAGATTGTAGGTTCAGCAGAAGAAGAAAATACAGATGTTACAGAACCAGTGGACACCTTTCCTGGCATGGCTGGTGTGGACGTGTGTGCAACAGAGCTTGGGGGAAGAGAGAGAACAAAAGAAGGACCCATTGTTGAAGATGACACACATGTTGTTGAAGAGGAAGAAAGTTTAAAACACCAGCCTGAGGAAACTGTTGTAGAATCGTCACCGTCTCAATCTGAAATCACTGAGGGCAACAAACAAGAAGCAGAAATAACTAAATTTGAGGAAGGAACAGAGGCTGAGCCTTCTTCTGGGGAAACAGATGAAAGTTTAGCTCATACTGAGAGTGGTTCGGATGGTGGTTTGGTTTTACCAAAGGAGGATCTTTTTGTTGAGATTAGCTTTGAAGATGTTCCAGAGGCTCAGCAGATTACTGAGGCTGTGGAGAAACAGCCAGAAGAAGAGGGGTCAATAGAGGTCTTACAGTCTAAGATATTAGAAATACAACAGAAGGACTCCAAGGAGCTTACTGCAAGTGCAGCAACAGACCAAAATACATCTGATACACAAGACCACCTTAAACCTCAAATGGAGCGAGCTGAAAAGGAAGTTACCTCGGAAGTAGAGGAAATAGAAAGTCAGCATCAGGCAGCTGAAGAAACAGTGGACACTAATAACTCTAATTTACATGACAGTAATGATGATGAGAATGAAAAAGGTGTTAAAAACATCAGCTCATCAGGTCAGCCTACCACTGAGGCAGAAAAAGAGAATCAAGATGATCAAACCTATCGTGAAAATGAAGGTAACGAGAGGATAAGTGAGGGCACATTTCATCAGAATGAGGACGCTGAAAAGGAGACACAGTCGGATGACCCTGATTTTAAAGAAAATGAGACGTCGGAAACAGTTAAAGGAGAGGAAGAAGAAGTATATAGGGAAGGTTACAGTGAGACGGCAGATCAAGAACTTAATGATGGTGGAGCAGAAAATAATTCATCACAAGTAACCCAGTCAAACACATCAGTGGCTGGAATGGAGGCAGAGAGTGAAATCTTTGAGGAGAGTGCTCAGCATGTACCCGAGGTGAACGAGGAGAGTCAGAGAATACTTGTGGAGTCACAGCCAGAGGATGCAGTGGAAGAAAAAGAAGTCAGTTCAAAGGAAGCAGAGGAACTTACAGAAGGAATGATTGAATCTGAAGCACAAGAGAAAAGTGACACGATGGTTGAAGAGGAAACCATCAGCCTCACTCATAGTGCACATTCTAACCATGAAGCTGTGGAGAGGCCAGTTGAGTCAGAGGACACCACAGAGCTTGCAGGCAAGAGTAGTGACAAGGTAATTTTATTGATTCTTTTTAGATCACTCATTTTATTGTTACATTTAAATCATAAAAGTAGATTTTTACACTGAAAGAAATGCCTTGATTGCTTTACACTTCATTGCCATGACTTGAGTTTAACAGATTCTGTAGCAACTTCACTTCATCTCCTCCACATTTCTCAGCAGGCTGAGGATGAACATTTGAGGCACAGATGACTTTAGCTAGGCTACAGTCTGCTCTGCTTCCATTCCTGTCTCAGGTAGCCTATATAAATAAACCCTTCAAGGACAAGCCTGATCAACACTGGCCCTCATTTTCTTCCTCCCCTGGACTCTCTGGGAGTTGATGATTGAAAATATCTCCAAAATAGTTCATTTTCCAGATGACGTGTGGTAGTTGCTCTGATTCTTTGAATGTCATCCACAGATTTTCTCTCAGAGTTGAGCATATTATCTGTCTTTATTCATATCTGGGCGTGTGCAAGAAGCTGTTTGAGGCCCCTGCTCTGCCACATGCTCATAGACACTGTAATCCAGGGGCTTTGATAGCACCAGATCAACTCTCCTCTGGGGAGCCACCACAGCCTCCGCAGATTGAAACTTGATTCAGTAATCTATCATCATAAAAGACCGCCTAAACAATTTATCTTGTGAATTAGGCCTGTAACATTTTTACTGCTGTCACAGTTAGCCCCGTCTAATTTGTCTGGACCAACAAGGCTCCAAACACGCAGGGAGGGAGTGTAGGAAGGGGTACTGAGAATGTTACTATGGTAACCCCTCACCATCCTGCTCTCTCTCAGTGTCGTCATGGAATTAATAGGAGATGGTGATGCTGATAGTTGCTAGGCACCCTCTGTATCAGTAATCTACCTTTAATGGCAGTTTCTAACTGACTCATTAAACCATGAAACATCGCTTTCTGTATTTTTGAATTGTAATGAAAGGTAGAATTAATTGCAGCTGAAACCAAGCTGCCACAAAACTACATTATGTAGGCCATCTATTCTAATAGTGACCTCGTAGCAGTATCTCAGATGCCTTGTCATTTTATTCACTTTTCTGCCTTTATCTGTCTGTTTATGAGTGCCCACAAAGATATTCTGGTGACTCAATTATCTTAGATGAATAAATACCGTGTTAGATGCACTAATGATCATCCTAACATGAGAAGACTAACTACATGATGAATCATTACAGTAAATTTAATTAGACTGTGGGTATTATTCCTACAAATTAACAAGGTGAACTGATTGATAAAGCAAGTCAGCTCAGTGAAATGAGGCATGTGCATAACTTAGCATATTGTTTGAATGGTTAGCAAAGCAGCGGGAGTGTGTTAATGTCAGAGATATAACTCAGATAAATGGATGTTTTCTGTTTCTCCCTCTCTCCGTCTTGTCTCTGAGGCTGGCAGAGGAGTGTGGGCGGCCATACCAGCTGGGATCAGAGGGATGGAGAGGGCTGTTAGCTCACTCTGCCTCTAATAAATTTATAACACCTCCTAGTGTAAAATAGTCCAAGATGCTTACACAGTTTTATTTTCACACTATTAGTGGAATTTGAAAGTCAGCAGTTATTGTTTTATGGCCATCTGGCTTTTACATAGTATTTCTATGTTGGTCATTTGTTTTTATTTGGGAAGTTTATTATTGTAACACCGCAACTTGTGAATTTTTGTGATGCTCGGTACATGTAGTAGACACTTTGGGTTTTCCTCGTTTATATCCAGACTGCGGTGGTTAAAAAAAAAACCTGTCAAACTTTAAACTGATACAGAAATACATAATTCAGATACTTTACTTAAGTCTCCAGATTGTACCTGCTAAATGTTGAGGTCTGTTAAAGGTTCATAACAGTGAAATGAACACAGTAGGTCAGCAACCTTAATGAGACTGAAAAGATGGAACACATGCTGTTATGTTTGTAGGAGGTCTCTCTTTTCCTCCCTCCCTCTTTTTCCCGTCCTCTCCCTCTCTCTCTCTTTCTCACACTGTATGTCTCTCCCTCTCTCTCTCTCTCTCACTCTGTGCGTGAGCGGGTGTTACTGAACATACAGTGATTGTTAGTAAGAGCCAGTGAGGCATCTGTATTATACCGGAGACTCATTTAAAAAGAGAGCTTTGCTTGGTCCACATAGAAATCGAGGCACACAAGTCATACTAGGTCAACTCTCCTGAAGACTGAAGTCATCTCTGAGAGTAAGAAATGGACTGTCACAATGTAAGTAGTTGCTTCAGATGAACTTTTTTAATAGATTTTTTTTTTCTTTTTTCATTTTTAAGCACTACTCATTGGGTAGATGGAAATACAGGTATTTGGGTTAATGTAGTTTTTTTTGTCACTGATGATAGTTAATAGTGTTTGGTTGTCCTAAAACTAAAAAATGCAGTGTGTGTTGTAATTTTTGTCTTTTTGTTTTGTAAGCAGAGGGCAGTATCTGTTGTTTTTTTATGTTTCTCAAATGATGAATTTTTCCACCAGATAAAAGGCCTACTATTAAAAACAAAAAGCTCTCAAGCTATTATTGTCATTTGTGGGTAACATTTTCAAGAGATGTTCATCTGAATATTTCAGATATGTTTAAGATTAATTACAACAAACCCTGAGGCAATAAATACAAAAAGACCTCTGATAAAGTGTGTTGCCAGAAAAATCCAGTGCAGCAGATCTGTGTCTGTGCTGCTGCGAAAGAACTGGATTGTGGCTGTTCAGTGAGCAGTCAGACAGAGAGGCTAATGAATGCTGGCTGAACAGGTGGGTGGTCACACTCCTACACTGGAGGGGTTTCACTGGAGACATGATGCACTGCTTCACCAAGGTAGTGGGATGACAGTGGGATCGTTCTGTGGGCTGTCTTTTGTGTGAAATGTCAGTCTGTTACCATAAGTAAAGCACGGGGTGTAGCTGATATGTGTTTGCCACACAATTTGAATTGGTGTTTACATAACTTGTCGACAGCCTTGGCAATATTCCACTGACAGTTTGTGACAAGCCAGAATTTTCTTCCACCCACCCCACATTTCCTTTGGGACAGTGGATGCTGTACTTTCCGTGTCTGAGTGAGTGGCTGGTGTTGACTGCAGCAACATTTTCGCTGGGTCATCCTTTTCGATCGAATGTTGCAGAACAAGAGGATATTTTTTTCTTTGAGATGTGACTTTAAACCTAAATTCAAACCTTATTCCTGAATCAGACATCTTTTCCGCCAAGTTATAAAGCAGACGGCTTTATTTTGTGTAAGTCTATTTGTCTGCCAAGTTCGAATTTTAATGGCCTTTCCCAATCTTTTGTATGGTTTAAAAACAGCAGACAGTGGTAATTCACATCTGCAGCATTTTATAAATTACATGACGAGGAGAAAGGGAGCACAAAGTAGAGCACTGACCTCCTGAGAGCACCTCTGAAGTCACTTAATAAGGGTGAGCTGCTTGGTAAGAACAAATTGCTCGCTGTCAAAAGAAGCCCCCAAAAAACTGTGTGTAGCATATACAGTTAACTTTACAAAATATGTTGTTGCAATCTGCTAAGAGTGAGTTTCTCCCACCAACGTTTCATATGATTATAAAATCTGATTTCCTGTTGCGATAAACTCTTACTTCGTGGTCATCTCTCAACAGGAGGAGTGCAGCCGGCCCCAGGAGGAGGAGGACATCATGGACATCCCCCTGGATGACCCTGAGGCGAATAGGGCTGCTGCCAAGATCCAGGCTGGCTTCCGTGGCCACATGACTCGTAAGAAGATGAAGCCGGAGGACAAAGCAGAAGGGGAGGAGGTGAGCAGCACTGGGGATGTGCTCAACGGCAGCCAGGGGGACTCAGGTCAGTGGTGTAGAACCAAGGGATAAGGCTAAGTCCCATAATGCCATTAAAGTGGGCATTATGGCTAATGACTGTACGTATGGTAAGAGAGGCTCCCATCAGGAGCTGTAACTACACTAGATGACCTGAGGTAAGTGATGGAGAACATAAGTTACCAATTTCACCATAAGTAGAGTCTCTTGAATCCTTAATATATGCAGTTATAAGCTTATGTTAGTAGGCGTAAAGCAAATAAATAAGATTGCATAGTTTGATGTTGCAGGTTGGCACCGAGTCTTTTCTGGGAGCATAATGCAGGAACGCAGACGGATTTACAATATCACACACTAGAAAATCAATTTAAATGCAATACATAATTAAATACACCTATTAAAGCCCCTTATGGTTTAACCCAAGTGTGATTAATGCAATACATAACTGAGTGACTCATTTAATTACCCCATAGGGTCTCCAGCAACAGATGATTGAATCTTTCAATTAATTTTGCTGGTAAAGAGGTTGTATCAATCTGCTTCTAGATTAGCTTGTGAATCGCCGCAGATAAAAGATGTTCATCAGAGTTCACTTTGCTCGGAAAATGTCAAGTTACATTATCACAATGTTTACACACATATTTACCAAGGAGGACTGTCATAACAGCTAAAAAAGGTCATATTTAGATTGCTTTTATGCAAACCAATCCCAGACCTTCTCGCAAATTACAACAGTGTAAACCGAATTTAAAAAGGCGTGCCCTCACATCTTTTTGTTTTTTTTAACCACTAGAAATATAGATTAGAGAGGCTCTTTGGGAAGTTTTAGATTCCCAGCCCTCAAATTTTCACCTTTTTCCATAAGACAAAGCATAATTTTCTTTGGGGACGTGGCTTACTCAAGGGACCTACGTCAGTGATTTTCCGTAACCCAGTTGCCGGCTGCCTTGTATACTTATGTAGGAGATGTATTTATAGCTCCAGGTGCATTAGGTACAGTATATGCTTCAGAGGGCCTAGCAAAATTAATGGACCTGTCGGACTGGAACCGAGCATCCTGAGCACCTCCCATTGGGGGAGACCCCCTTTTCACAACGGAAGTGCTCATCAGTTATGTCAGCCATCACAGGGAATTAAGTTCTCAGCATCGCACAGTATCTTTAACTTAGACATTAGATATGCGAGCATATGCATAGACAGATTCATTCTTCTTTAAAATGAATATCCCTTAAATAGCAGGTCAGGATAATATAAAGTTTTTAATAGATCCACCCACAGGTAACCTTCTAGTTAGCAACTGTGTATCAGAGGCTTTAACCTTGACCACAGCAGCCAATACTGAGGCAGTTCATCCCAGGTTCTGCAGTGCTTAACTATGCTATGCCTATTTTGGTTTTCAGAGACAGGAAGATCGGGGGCAGTAGAGAGAGACGACACATCTGTGCCAGAGCAGTGACGCCCCTGTCCTGACCTGGATGAAGAGAAAGAAGGGAAGCAAGGTAGTGAGAGATGGCTTGCGTAAGCTGGCTAGGCTGGCTTTCAGACACACCTTTTTACCCCAGGAGTCATTTTCTTTTTCAACACAAATTAGCAGTAGAAAATGAACAGTTTTGAGGGTGTGTTATGTGAATTTTTGTGAACTTTAACACTCCTTCCCTGCTTCTTCGGCAGCCTCATCAGTACGGATATCTTTGACCCAGAATTTGCAACTCACTGCATGTACTTGTGAAACTTCTGGTAGTGTGCTAGTTTTTAGATGATCTGTGAATGTGAAAATGAATGTCCTCTAAATGCTAAACAGGGCCTATTTTGGATGGATCAGTTCCTACTGTCTGTGTATAAACCTTGTATGCATCACTTTTGGTAATTAGTGGCTTAAAATATTTGTTATTTTGCATTGTTTTCTGATGTGCTTGTATCTTGACTATTATTTACCGATTTGACTTGCTTATAAAATGATTAAAACATCAAAAACATCAAAAGAGAAGTAGCTATGTATGTTCTATTTATTTACTATTATCTTTCTGATCACATGACTAGTAAGTACTCCTCACATTTCCAAGCATTTTCTATAAATCTGATCTTCCAGAACAGTAAGCATGCAGTAATTACACTTATTTCCAGATGCATTTGGTACAGCTTTACCTGATAAGACACTGGTTCAGTATGCTCTGTTGTTGTGTTGGTGGGTTTTACTTGTTTGACTTATGTTAAAGCAGGTGTGTAGAATTCCATTGTCACAGTTTTCGGAGCCTTCATGCTTTAAAACTTACTGAATAGTACCTTGCTGAACTTTGGTGTAGAGTTATGGCATTACACTAATAAATCCACCTTAAATATACAGTGAAATGTCTGTTTTAAACTTCATTAATTCAAGGATGTGTTTTTATTTTTATTAGTACCCTTTATCCCAACTCCGCCTCTGTCCTTGAATTAAATGCAGGGTCGCTAATTGGAGGGAGCAGGTTTCCATGTAGCTGAAAACGATGATTTATCTCCTGTGTTGTTCGCTTACACCAGAAATCTCCTGAATAATTCATAACAGGAGACATCGTATTCCTACAATTTAGCTGTAACTGCCAGTCCCACTAGACAGTTATTTTGAGTTTTGTGCTAATAATATCTATCAGAGAAGACCATTTAAAGAATTAGATTGTACGTGCTTCCAGAGTCTGTCTGCTTTAAGCTACAAAAGGTTTTTCCCATCAACAGGTGCGTAATAATAAACACCAAGACCACCGAGTGATATGCATGTACCGATACATGCCATATTGCAATAAAGCTGTTTAAATCACAAAAGAATAATACAGTTTTTTTGCTTCATCTGCCGAAGCAGTCTTGTTCTCTTTATGAGAAGCAGGATAGAGCATCTTCAGTCTCCCAGTGCTCCCACTCAGCCCACCCACACACATCTGAGCCACACAGCACACTGCACAAACTCAAACTGCACATGCATTCTCACACAGGAAAAACACAGCCCGTACTTTAGCATGCAGATCCCACTCAAGTCACTCATTCTCACTCTCATGCGCACACACACTCACACACACACACACACCCGTCGCTGGCTGTGTCACCAGCTGTAGAGAAACGACAACCAACATCTTGCTCGCTGTGGTTGTTGCAAAGCCGGAGTGCAAACGCTTCCTTCTCAAGCTGACATTCCTCCTCCGCCACGATCTTATAAACATCCTCTACGGGTTTTATACGGGGCCTGTTCTTGCTTTTCTCCTACTCAGTCCCAGAGGTGCCATGGCCACGTTCTCCTGTCTCTTTAATGACTGTGGGTGAACAATCAATATTCTGCACACCTCCAAACATAGCACAACACCCACTACGAGCTGTAGATTGAATTCTGATGGTGAGGAAAAAGACAGGTTTTCAAAAAAAAAAAATCATGTTAGCCAGGATATTAATAGATCATCATGTGAGCGAATTTGGTAGCTTTAAACATACCACAGAACAGGGAAGAGTTTTGTCCTTTCCCTTTACAACTTGTTAAGCTGAAACTGGACTATTTTAGGAGTAGATCATAAGAAATATCTGCTTGGTTGGTTCATTCTCCTCCTCAGACAGCTTGACAGCGAGAAAAGATCACTGTAGTCTCCTGGGTGATAATTAGAGATGAATAAGCCAGGACAAACAGCAGGGGGCGCAATTATCTTCTTTCCAGTGGTTATGCCACTGGCCTCACCATCTTAGGAGAGACACTATTTTTTATACTAAGTAGGTTACACAACTGAGCAGTAATGAGAGGTTATGGGCTTTACTGCCACAGCTGCATAACAGAGAGTGGATCACACTGTAAAAATAAAAGGAAGATAGAAAAGATCAAAAGATAAAGATACAAGTTGTCACATTTGAATGTGTGAGGATGATCAGTCATGTGGTGGACTAAATGTGACAATGGTTTCTGTCATAACACATTCACCCAGACTGAGTGAGACACACAGGCTCAGTCTGTTCCCTGTCTCTCTTCCTCTGCTGACTGGAAAGTGTCCCCCTTGATTTACAGAGTGTTAGAAGATGAGAGGAACAGGGAGGTGCTGCTTTTAGAGAGGGCAGAGGTGGAGGCGAGAGGTTCGACTTTGATGGCTCACTACACAAGAGTCTGAGCCCTGGGAGTGCAGTGACCAACAGCAGCTGTTCCCACACTCCAGGAACTTTCTATTAACTGTGTTTTCTCCTCTGCATAAAAACTCCCTTTGTTGTCAGACAAAAAAATCTCTAAATAACTCTTAACAAAAGATTTTCTGAAAGTGGGAGAGATGACTTCTAATGCAACTGACTCATCAGTGCAAACAAACTAATCTGCACAATACAGTGAAAAAAAGGGATCTAACATATGGGGGTTTTACACATGGCATCATGTCTGGTATAATAAAAAGTGACAGCCAGGCTCTGGGGAGGCAGATTGGCAGGCAGGAGAAAGAACTAAAACATCCAAATCTTCAACCCAAACTGCTGTACTTTCCCTTTTTCTTTTTATCTGCCTGTTTTCCATGGAGCACCCGATGTGTTCCTTTATTTTTACTCACACCTTTTGACTCACATATTGTGCTGCTCTTTCGGATTTTCGCATACATGTTGGATCTTTGACAGGAAACAAAAAGAGCAAGAGTGTAGGGATACACACAACTTTAATGTCAGAAAATCGAGAACACTTTTGTTGGCAGCTTCTCTTTCTCTCTCTTTTTTTCTCAGTGCCTCCTTTTTACCATCAGTTTTCTGCCTTAATGTAGCTTCTACTCCACCTAGAGGACAAAGTCAAGTACAAAACCTGTGTGTGTGTGTGTGTGTGTGTGTGTGTGTGGTTTCTGTATTTGTTGCTCCTGATCTAATGTTGCTCTCAGACAGGTACAATACCATGGATCATGCACCCGACAGAAACTGCAATGAAACGCCTCAAGGCTGTATGTGTTTGTTTGTGGGTCAGCGGCAGGGTTGGTTGCCAAGTGACAAATTGTGAGTTTATTGGGAGGCTCCAGTCCAGAGTGGAGTTTGAACAATGTGACAAAAGAGGGCCAAAGAGAGGGGGAAACTAGTTGTTTTTCAAACTCAGACATTTCAGATCTTTAAGTGGGCTTCTCTCAGAGCTGCTGTTTTAGCTGAAGTACAGTAAGTTCTTCATGATTTTTATTTTGCAAAGTAGTTGCAAGTAAGCTCTTTGATGGTTTACTTTGAGCACTTCTTCTTCTTTTTTTCTTTTTTTTTTTTACAGGAATCTTTGAAAAATAACAGACACTTAACAGACAAATAACTGCCCAAAAAAACCAAACACTATTTTCTTTGAGAATCTTTTAGAAAGGGCAATGTGGAGTGGAAGAGGGGAGCTCATCTACACTACGTCTCTGTCTCACAAGAACACACACACACACATACACACACACACAGTTGGCTGTTGTTGGCTGTGGCTGGGGTGCTGTGAGGAGAGTGGGGCTCAGTGTGACCAGGCTGAGGCCAGTGTTGCAGGCAGGCAGGCAGAGGAGAGAGTGTGGAGCCGCAGAGACGTGCCCAGGGTGGATAAACCATGCTCACTGAGTGGGAGAAAGACTCTGCCCAGGACACAAGATGAAGGTGGAGAGGAAGACCTCCTCTACAGGCAATAGTTTCACTGACATTCCTCCACTACTGACGCTGTTTGGCCTCCTCCTCCTTCTTCTCTTCACAGGTAAGTCCAAGCATTCGTTGGGCTGAGCAGAGGGGGAGAGATTGTCTTGTCATGTTTTGAATTGTAACCAAACAAGTGGAATTTTAAAACAAACAGAAAAAAATGAATGGGTCATTTATGTGTAATTTTTATTTCAGTAAATAGCTTTGTAAAAGTGTTGTTTTCATTTACAATCCATGGAAAGCTTTGTTTGTTTGCATTATTGCTGTGTCATAAAAACACAGATCAAACCTTACATCCTTGTTAAAGTGAAGTTAATTCAGGTTAAGTTAGTCGCAGATGTTTTTTTTCTGTTCCTTGTGTACCACGGGTTAGAAACACAATGGATTCGTTCATGGGTGGTGCTCAACATTGGGCCCCCATTTCAGGCTCAAAGGACCCTGGAGTGGTCATTGAAGGTGTGTAAGACGGGGACGTATTAGGTTAAGTGTGATGATGAAAAAAAGTTTGGTGGAGTGCTGTTGAGGTCTGTGTGGGAAACTTTAGGTGAGTTCATTTAAGGCAAATTGTGATTAAGAGTCAAAAGTTTACAATGTGGTGATTTTAAAAATGTTTGGTTCGATTTCACCACCGTACCATGGGCCCAGTTTACCCAACCAGGCCAGTTTTGGTAGAATCACTGGATCCTGTGTCTGACTCCAACTTCACCAGTGACAAAGAATTTCTCTCTCTCCGACCCTCTCTCACTCTTTTCAAGGGAGGAAACTAGTCCCAACAATCATGCCCTTTGTCTTATTGCCTTGGCAACCCCTGTCAGGCGGACTAAATGGTTACCACGGCAATGAGGCGATGCCCTGCTAACTGCCTCACTGCGAAGAATGGTGAACAGTGCAGTGTCCCTCTCTCCCTCTCTCTCCTCTCTCTCTCTCTTAGGTTGATCTCTCCATCACTGGGGCCGAACAGTAGGATGCCCCTCTCAGGCCCGCGGCCAATGTTTAGGCCTCCATGTGTCTGTAGCTGCAGCTGAGTTATAGGAACCTCCACTGTGAACATAATAGCTTTGCTGTGTTTGGTTTCCAAGACAGGGCTCCTCTATAAAGGTTGAAATGTGGCTCGCACTATTATACCTTCTCCCTGTATCCCTGCAGGAGGTGGAGGATAACTGCAGAAAACAAATCAAAATTAGTGTATTACTTGTTCGCTCCAAGAGGTCACGAGGAATTCCTGGGGGCAGTTTCTGAGAAACAGATTAGTGAGCGAGGCATGACTAGACACCATGGGCTCCAGTAAATCCAAGCTGTGGACTTATGAGTTTGTTTGCATGCACACCATACAATTAGTTGTCTAACGATGGCTTCAATTAAAAATAAACGTATAAAGATCTAAAGAATTAAGGCACCTCAAGAAAAACAGCTAAATTTAAGTCGCTTCTTCTTAAAATAAAAGAAGTCTTACTGTTATTTAGTAATTTATTGCTTTCTTCTAACTTAAGTGTGAAACTAATTTAAAAGTAGATTAAAGCAGCATTTTATTATGAGTTTTTTAATATCAAAAAGTTTTAAACAGCAGTGGGAAAAACCGAGTATGTCTTTTTCAACTCCCAATAAATTGTGAAGAAAGGCAACATTTGCACATTTAGGTCGAACACTTAACAAAATAATACATGTGATTAATATTTTATGCCCTCTTGCGTCTTAGTACTGTGACAATAGTGTGATGATCTTACAATTACCAGTCATAGGTTGACACTGTAAGTATGTTAATGTTGGTTTAACAACGATAAAATATCTTTACTTCAGTAAAATGAAATATTTTTATTACATTTTAAAATCGCCGTCTCTCCACTGTTCTGGTTTTTCATTCATATTTGTACAGGCTGTAATTATAATCATTACTGTTGCAGTAATTGGTGTGTTTTTTGCATATTTTTTGCATCTATAATTTCACAGAGTGTAAACAGATGATTTCTCTGATCTCTGCTCATTGGCACAGCATCACAGGCTGCAGAGTGACTGGCTTTCGTTTAATCTGCGTCCCCAAACAACTACAAATTATCTTTGTGTTCCTCATTGTATTTGCTCATCAGTTCAGGACCTCACCACTGTCTTTTTCACTTTTTTTCACAGGTGAGGTGTCAGGGGTGAATGTGACCAGCCAAACCCAGGTGGTGAGAGGCACAGTGGGCAAAGAGGCCCTCTTGTCAGTCAGCTACTCCAGCAGCAGCTCTGACAAGCCTGTCATTAAGTGGCAGCTAAAGAGGGACAAAGTGAAACCCATCACTGTTGTGCAGTCAATAGGAACCGACATCATAGGGAACTTAAGGCCGGAGTACCGCAACCGCATCCTGGTGTTTGAGAATGGGTCACTGCTGCTTCACAACCTGCAGCTGTCAGACGAAGGAGCGTATGAGGTGGAAATCTCCATCACGGACGACACCTTCACTGGAGAGCACTACATCGAGCTCACTGTGGATGGTACACACAGTTACTCTCTTTTTAACCAGCGAAGATCTTTCTTCTCTCCGGTGTTTCAGAACATCTGAGCAATCAGAGCAGGACACTGTAGGGGAGCCAAAAGAAAATCAATAAAAGATGAAAATACACTATCTCGCCCAGGGAGAGTGTAATTATAATGCCAGAGTTTACTTTTTAAGAGAAAGATACAGAGTGATTCACGGTTGTGTTGGTGGAGTTTATTTAGAAACTGGGAATCCACTCATCACTTACTTTGTAATAACCAAGGTCGGCTAAGTTTGAATGTCAAGCCTTCTGTGTCTTTGTCCTGCTGTCCTCTTCAGTCCCTGTGTCCAAACCTTACATCCAGATGATGGCCTCCTCCGTCCTGGAGTACAGCGAGTACTTCAACCTTCACTGTTCCCACGACAACGGCACAAAGCCTGTCTACAGTTGGCTGAAGGGAGGCAAGGTGCTGAGCAATGACTCACGTCTGCTGCTTTCACACGACCAAAAGGTGTTGACCATCTCACGTGTGGTGATGTCAGACGACGACATTTACACCTGCACGGTGGAGAACCCCATCAGCAGCATGAGGAGCATGCCTGTCAGGCTCACTGTCTACAGTAGGTGGCAAGTTACACTGGTAGCATCTTAGGTCATCCAAGTTTATATTGAGAGTGAAGAGATGATGTAATAACATGTTAGGGGTGTTAAACAGAGGCGGAAGAAGTATTCAGATCCATTACTTATGTGTGTATTACATGTAATCAGGTAACTGGTTGTCCATATTTATTATATATATATATATATATATTACAATATAGGGTTATTGTTTATGTTGTATCTGATTGGAGTGAATTTAGTGTGAATTCTACATATTGCTGAGTGTAATCTATAAAAAGCAATACATTTGTTAGGATGATAATATTTGGCAGGTGAATTTTGTTAATCTGCAAACTAACTTGTCAGAGTAAAAATATGAAATATTTGACTGTAAAATGTATCGTAAAGCAAGTTTAACCACAGAAATAGAAAGTACAAGTATCTCCAAATTGCACTCAAGCCACAGTGAACTAGTAAATGTACTTTTGTTACACTCCACTCATGGTTTCTAGATCTAATTATTTCTTTCATTAATACCAACCCATGTGAAAAAGTGTGTCTGATTATAACTATGTATTTTTCAGCTCATTGTTCACAGGCCGTCCATTTTCTGTAGCTAGCAGAAGCAATTATCATCTCACACTGACCCATACACAAGCACGCTGGCCTCTCTAACAATGTTGTTTACAACGAGTGCATATCCAGGCTGTGATTGTAAGGGAGTTGGCTCGGAGCGGCTGTTACTGGGCGCCAGTATAGGGCCACATGTCAGGCTGAAAAAGAGGGAGAGGCAGTCTAATCCAATGAATGGACAGTTATTTATGAGGAGAGGGGAGAAAAAAGCAGGCAGGTGGGGAGGACGCTTTGCCTCAGTGGACCTCAGTAATCCTGACTTCATTATTGCTGTACTGTGATGTGCTGCATGAGGAGACAGCTACAGGCCCTGGAGCCGCTCTCCATTCTCTCTGCTTGCATGGCAGCGCGACAGAGTCTCCAAGTGACTACACTAATGTGCTACTTCACTGCACCTTTTTCATGCCAGCACACTCAAAACTTGGCAAGTAAAGAAAAGTTGAATGTTCGGCATATTCTGGCCGTGTTTCATTCCCTTGAAGTTGCAACTTCATTTCATCTGTCGAGCCCTATATTTCCACTGAGGAAAAACCAAAATAGACTGGGAAAGGTTTTGCATACAATTTAGTTGTAAAGCAGGTCAAACTTTGAAGTTTACAACTGTGAAGCAGAAGTACAAGTGAGTGGCTCAGTAGGGGTGTTATTAACACAACCGCCCCGTTCTTCCTCTTTCTGTCTTTCTTTTTTACTTTCTCTGGGTTTCTGCCTGCCTCTCTGCATCACTCTGGTTTAGGACGGAGTTCGCTATACATCATCCTGTCCACCGGGGGCATTTTCCTCCTGATCACCCTGGTGACAGTGTGTGCCTGTTGGAAACCCTCCAAGTAAGAGCTCCTCCTTTATCTCACTTACTCCTTTATTCCCTCTTTTCTCTCTCTTGCTCTCTTTCCTTCTTCCTCTCTCTCTTGTTGGCTTTCATATTGCACTTGAGGATGTGGCTTGAATCTCAAGTAGCTCCACAGTGTGTCACCTTAATGTTCTTCTGCTCTGGGGACCTGTTGCATGTACAAACTAGCATTCACCAGCAAGGTTTGGGTGTGTTTCAAACTGATTTGTGTGTCCGGTTTTGATTGGTTGGTTGTATTTCTGTTGTAGAAAGAAGCATCGTCCCGTCCCCCAAAGAGCTCCTGTCTATGTGGAGCAGAGTGAAAATGGCCATGATGGTGAGCAGCACTGACAGTTTAATATCAATATGTGTTTATATTTTAGTATTTATATATTGTTGATAAAATTACAAATTATTACACTTTAACTTGTCGGCAGCATGAGTCCGTGATAATAATATTAATAATATAATGTAATACTTTTGCAGTTGATGTTGTACCCAAGCCAACAACACTTGGTCGGAGGAGTCCTATGCCTCTTTATGTTCTCAATGAAGATGTAAGTCACTCTTGCAAAATTTCCATGTAGCAGCTTTACAACAGTGAAACAGTCTAATTACAGTAATTACAATAGTTTAGGACTGTGTTTAACAACACTGACGCTTTTAGCTGAAGCTCACATCAGTATGCAAACACACTCACGAGGTTAACATTCTCAGGTTAAGCAGGGACAACCTAACTTGTTCATTATCTTTGTTTATAATGCTACCATGGCAACACTTGGTAATTAGTACTGAGCATGTAGTGCAGCCGTGGCTGATGAGATTGTCATTACATAGACAAAGGTTTTGTAAAAATGTAAATTATCACTTAATAATAGAGATATATGAGAAGTTAAATGCTACTCCTCCTGAGCACTTATGTCAGGATCATATTTCATGGTAGTTCACTGAATAGAAAACCCACAGTCAAAATACAGATAGATTAATTATTCATGGGAATGTTTGAAAATAAAGAGCTCATACAATCAAAATATCCATCTCCAAACATCTGTCATGGATGATTTTGTGAAGGCAGCCAATTTAAATGAGCCTATAATATGTCAGAGCATTTTAACCGATCAGACCCTTGGGAGGATTGTCCTGATTGGTCTGAATGCTCTGACATCATATGGGCTCAGTAGTGACATTAGACTGGAAAACACTCCCAAGTTTTTCATACATGGTTACATATGTCTAAACAAAAAAAATAAATAAATAAAAATGTGGGCTCTCAATATTACAAGCTATCAACTTATGCATGTGTTTCAGTTACTATTTCATTAATGGTCGAGACATTAAATGAAAAACTACACATGTTAACCTCATGGTGGCACTATAGGAAAGCTGGATCACACTTCAGGGTGCCCACGAATTTAATAGTAAT
>OOFC01033605.1:0-13724 GCA_900323345.1 Pseudochromis fuscus | reverse complement strand
TCATTTGTCTAAAAAAAAAAAAAAAAAAAATTAATTAAGCTATCAACCTATGCATGTGTTTCAGCTACTATTTAATTAATGGTCGAGACATTAAATGAAAAACTACACATGTTAACCTCATGGTGGCACTATAGGAAAGCTGGATCACACTTCAGGGTGCCCACGAATTTAATAGTAATCCATCCAGTAGTTGTCAAATAAAAAAAGCTGGTTATTTCGCTCCATAAACCAAAGCGGCGGACTGTCCACAGACCATAACTGCTAGCATGGCTATAAACATGCCTCAGCTTATGTTTTGGTTCAAAATATTGATTCATTGCATGCAAATTATAAATAAAACACCACAGTTATTGATTTTCACACATGTATTATCATCTTATTTCAGGAGACTTTGGAGCGTTTGGAGGAATGTTCTGGCAATGCTCTCAGTCAATCAGAAATGAGTATCCCCTCTACGTATGCTGCGGCCCTTCCCCCTTCCTCCAACAGAACTGAGCGGCCGATCTGGTCTGCCCCACGCAGGTACCCCCGCAGCCCCTCTCCACTGGCACAACCTCTCCCACAGCCTCTTCCAGGTCCTCCCCTACGCCCCGTCCGCTCCCCGGCTCACTCCCCTGGCTCATCCCCGCGCAGTTTCAGCCCAATAAGAAAGGTCCGTCCTCCAGTAGGCATCCCAACCAGCCACCTGCCTGTGGAGGCAGAGTGTCCAGATCCCAGCGATCAGACTCACAGTCTATCTCAGCACTGACAACTGCTTGGATGTATGATTTTTTATTCTGTGTTATGTGAAGTACGTGTATAGTCTGTTTGTCTCCTGTTGCCGCCTGCCATGGGAATAATGGAGTTGATGCACTAGGATAAGAGATGAGTTCACGTTCACCTAACTTTCTTCTGTCTCCATTATTTGTCATCTGTTTCTCTATGGCTATGCACATTACCTCTGTGGTCCTATGTAAAGTTATTTCCTGTCTGCCAGCACGTAGTCTATCCTGTATATGATGCTGAGACAGTAAAGATTTCCACTTCTGATATATATTTTGCTCCTTTTTGAATTCAGAATTTTTCAGAGAAGTTTTGATATGTGCCTGTACATATGTAAGTTATTAGTTTTCAAGGGTTTTTGTTTGTTTGTTTTCTTTTAAGCAATTAAACCACACATTGTATTGTTTTTCCACATACGGTCGCTGTATAACCTAAGGCAATAAAAACTGTTGAAATAGTTTGTAGTCTGTCATCTCTTTTTGTGACAAGGAAAACTACAACTTGCACAAATGTACACTTTATGCTAATTCTAATATCTAATCAGATTTATCAATTAGTGGTGTATTATTGAGTCACACAAACTTTCCTTGTACTTGTTGCTGTCTCTGTGAGGTATGTGTGATGTGCCAGTCTTGATTTTGAGTGTAATTCCTTTCTGGTCCATTAGATGTCACTCACACATTATCTCAAAAACTAATGCACACTGGTTAGTCAGGAAACATATCCAATGGTATGAATTTACTCCTTTTATACACTGTTTGTGTATATTTCTTTTATCCTAATGAAACTATCTGTTATGTTATATTTTCCTGTTTTGATACAGGGTTTTGTAGTTTTGTTTGAAACTGACTCATGAATACATCATGCACTCTCATTTTCATCTATTCCATTATCACATTTAGTACATGAGTCATACAGTCTATCCCGTCACGTTCCTGTTCGCCACCAGTGTCACACAAGAGCTTGAAGCCCAGGGCAGTAATTAGCCTCAGGGGAGCAGCATCCAACTGTATGCGGGCATGTGTTTGTGTGTGAGGAGACGGTGTCCTACGAGTTGAATGGAGAGGATGTATGATGCTCTCCACATCTAATTAATCACCTACTCCTGCTGCCTGGTTGAGCATTCTTGCTAATATCCCACCAGCCTGTTGATGTCAAATTTCCAGTAGAGGAGGATGATTTTATTGTTGCAAAGCTCTTATCTGGCCTTTTTTTTATGTGTGTATGTAGGCCGGGACCTAGTCCCTAACAGCTCTGGCTGTTCTTGATCAATGATTTATTTCTGTAATTCTCATTTCTTTTGTCTACATTCATGACCAGTTTGTCATTTACTTGAAAGTAGGAAGACAATTAGCATCAAACTTTGATTTAACCCAGAGTATCTAAAGCCATGGATGAATAATATTATCGTATTTTCAGGACTATAAGCCGCTACTTTTTTCGGACACTTTGAACAATGTGGCTTAAACGCCGGTGTGGCTCATGTATCGGTGGCATGAAGCTTGTTAGCTTTTTACAAGCTAGCAAGCTCCGTGCCGCCGATACATTTAGCCTCGTCACATCAGACCCGGTCAGAGTGGACCACATGAAACTGTTTGAATAAATTCAATAGCGGCTTATAGACAGGTGCGCTCAATAGTCCGGAAAATACGGTAAATAAATATAGAAAATGTGACCTAATCAACTCCAAGAGAAGGCTTTAAGTCAATGATGTGTGGCAGATTGGTTCTTGTTTATGGCCGCTCTCAAAAGCAATCCAATCATGAGGCCTCCTCTTGATTTTCTAAAAATAGATTTCAAATAAGCTTCAGGGGCCATTGCACTATAGCATCATGACATCCTCCTTTAGTACATCATCAACTTAGTGAATATATAGTATCAACAGGCTAGCAAAACAACAAAAGCACTGAAAACGTGAATAATCTGCATCCAACTTCCAGAAGGTGCAAAACAGATTGAACCTGAGCTACACACACTCTCCTGGAAAAGGAGGAGAGTCACACAAACACACAAGATTCAAGAACACTATTCACACATGAAGAAGAAGAAAGAAAACAAACATACAAAGGAGAAAAACACAAGGTTATGAATATGGACTAACCATTCCTGGAAAGGGTTAAATTAGTGATTATATGACAACTCTATCCATGTAAATGCAAAATAATTAATTAGTGTGATGTTAATTTAACCATCAGAACTCTGCATGGTACACAAAACACTGACAGAGAGCTGAAACTAAAAACAAAGAAACAACATAAAGATTAAAAGATGCACTCAACTGCGTTTAGCTGTGGGGACAGAACAAGTGTACAAATGCACACACATAAAGTGGCCTGGTTTATCACTATTATGGGGACAATGTGGTCCCTTCAAAGGCCCAGATGGTCATCTTTTGTCATGAAAATCTGCACAAATTCATTGATCGCTTTTAAGCTGAAATGTACCTTCCACCGCTCAACGTGTGAGTCTTGCGGTTGCATAAGCCCATCAGATCTGCCTGTTTTGATCTGGGCTTCGCTGCCTTTGTTCTATTTGAAACACCATTTATTCCCTGTCACACAGACTCATGAATACACATGCACGATCATGCACTCACACAAGCACACTGGCGAGCAGACGCACAAACATGTGCATAATTACTTGTGGTTTACAATAAGTGGAAAATGAAAATGTCCTCACATAATGAAAATGGGTCAGTCTTATTGAGCTTGGAAATTGCTTTTAATCTGTTTTAATCTTATGTATTGCACATGAGTCATACAGTCTGGCCAATCACGTTCCGGCTCTCCAGCAGTGTCGCAGAAGAGTTTGAAGCCCAGGGCAGTAATGAGCCTCCAGGGGACAGCATTTTTTCTGCGTGTGGACTGCATGTGCGTATGTGTTAATGTGTGTGTGCCAGGAGAAGGTGTCCTATCAGTTGAATGGAGAGGATGTATGATGCTCTCCACATCTAATTAATTACCTACTCCTGCTGCCTGGTTGAGCATTCTTGCTAATGCCCTCGTTCACAACCAGCCTGTTGATGTGAAACTCCCTGTAGTAGAGGATGACTTTATTGTTGGAAAGCTTTTATCTGGCCTCAACCTAGTCCATAGCAGCACTGGCTGGTCACTGAACAATAGAAGAAGAAGAGGAGGTCTTGGTGGCAGAAGGTCGTTATCCCCTCTGCTCCGCTGTCATTCCTCCTGATAACTCTTACTATTTTTGTTAGATCTTTTATTTGACAACATATTGAATAAATTAATAATCTTCTGTTTACTCTAAACATACAGCATCTATTATTATTTGCTTGAGTGCTTCCATTTTAACCAACTTTAAGCTATTCACTACAGTGCAAATGTGTTAATTGGCAGATGGTTTTAAAAATTACATTTCTTTGTTTTAGAATAAATCAGTGGTTCCCAACCTCTTATTAAAAAAATGTTTCATGTTATACTTTCCATACATCTATGAATTTCCCCTTTGAAGTCAGATACAGGTTTCACTTGAAAAATTGGCCCAGAAGCATCAAATAGTTTACAACACAGAGATCTTTCTACTTTGCCACCTCGTTAGTCAGCCCACAAATCCACATGTTTGTCTTGCCACTCGTAAAATATCTATCTACAGTAGTAGTTTTTCTTTTTTGAAGTGTGTTATTACTTCTGTACTTCAACTAATTAAGATGTTGTAGCAACAAAGTATTTCTACATTGATACTTTGATATTTATTGATTCTTCATTTACAGCTGTTTTGCTTCATAAACACATTAATTTTTGTAAAATTCATGCAGATGTATGCAGATTTAAATGTTGGATGTTGTGCACACAGACAAATATCAAATTAAAGGAAAAGCCTCATCGATGTGTATATTACAAACAATATTGCAACATTTTATCAGAACATATTTTATCCTCCACTTGATCTATTATAAAGTGCTGCTAAAAATAAAAAGCACTTAAAAAAAATCTTCCTCAAGTGCCCTGCTGAACTCATCTGACCAAACCATCTGCTTGACCTTTTATCAACAATAGAGGGTGAGTGGACTGGGGAGGCTCGGACAAACACACACATACATAGAAAACAAAAAAATGGGCATTCACATACATGTATAAACTAATACTACACATAAACAGCTCAAGGCCACTTAAATATGCCCTCTGCCTTATTTTGAAGTGGCCTCCCCTTGATAAGATATAATTTACTGTAATTGTCTATAAATAGGAAAGTGCTCTAATCAGTGTTTTATGAGTGGCGCCATCCTAATCACTATTGTAGGTTTTTTTAAACATCACAGGTATTATCTAATTATTTGGCCTATTTTAAATCACACTGTTTCAGATTTTATGTTGAATAATTTGATAACATCATAGCGCATCTATGTTTTTACCTATACACAGAGTTGAGGTTTGTGACGAGCTCAGGTGAAAGCCCCACACCACTTATGATAGTAGGGTTGTCTTTTTTTTTCTCCATAGTGACGGTCCCATGGCAACCAGTACGAGTGCCAGTTATATTCATAGTACTCCATACCCCTCCGACTCCCTCACACCCTGGTACCCTTCCTCACCACCTCCATCACTCACAACCTCTCTCTGTTCCCTGTAGCTTTCCTTTTGCATATGTGCATTTGTGTCTGCATGTGAGTCAGCTGCATCCCCAGCACCCGGGACATTACTACCAGTCTTCACAGGGGGACGCGGCATCGCTGGCACTGTGAGTTCAACAGATGTGTGGCTGCTTTTCATTATTTTGACTCTGATTGCTTTTGACTGTAATTTATATAAACTGTTTTCTGATTTATTGAAAGTGAGTGGTTTAAAATTTGACTGCATTGTGACAACGGGCAACATTTGAAATGTTATGTTTATATTCCTATATTTTCTGCTCATCTGTTGCTGATGCCTTCTTTATTTATGTCATGTTGTGGTGTTTTTATCAGCATTAGTTTACACTCAGCTCTATCAGTGTGAATGTACAGGGGGAAAAAATGTGTGTTCGGCTTTTATTTGTGTATCTAGTGGATCCTCAGGAAAAGACCCTGGTTGTTGGCTGTTTGGGTTTGTCAATCAAGAGCTCCAAGGCAGAATCTCTGCGGGTGTATAAGAGAGGAGTGGGAGGTCAACATGGGCTCCAGCTCCTCCTCCTATGCCCCCAAAACCATTTACCTGGATGTGGATGGGAAGGTGCAAAAGGTGGGTAAAATTTCAAATGATTTAATTTCCTGTATTACTTTTTTTTTTTTACATCATTAAACTTTTTTCTGTCTTCAAGCTTCATTAGAGATGTAACCTGAGATATGTGAAATGGGCTGGTTTAAAGCTTCATGGAAATCTACCACACTTTTTTACATATATTGGACATATACCCATTAAACATGTATTATTTCAGAAATGTGTTACAAAAATTCCAATAATCATCACCTTTAGGACTCATCCAGTACAATTAAATCTTTTTTGATATCCCCAGGTGTTAATGGGAATTTATTCACGAGCTCAATTATAAAAACCAACCTTACACAACTACTGGCAATTAAATAACTCCATCTATAATTCACCTTCTAGGCTTTAATAGCAGCTATTCCCAGTGGATTCACTTCACCTGAGGAGGATCTAAAATTAGTCAGCGATACAGATCTGTTTGCCTCACAGGTGTTACTGACAGAAGCAAACACCTGCTGTTAACTTAGCTTACACACCGATGTTAATTTCTGCCACCTCTGGGACTCATCGGGGAAAATACGGTTTTGGATCTATTTCTACCGTCATGCCAATATTTCCTGTGGCAGCAATTAAGTGTGTGACACGGGAGGAAAAAACATCGGAAAGCGAAATAAAGTCTAACACTGACTTAATCATAACAACAGCTTAGTGATTATATAAGCAGCCGTGACAAATGGTTCTGGGCTCGGGTTTCCTGTCTCTGAGATCCAAACATGCTGAGATATATGTAGCTAAGCTCAACACTTGCTGATCTGCTGATGTGGAGTGCTTCAAGTAGAGATCTGGCGATGACACATGTCTGTTCAAGAGCCCCGAACCCACGGTCTGAGACTGATGGTTTGTCTGCTACACCTGCTGCCTTCAAGATCAGTTTTTGCTGCTGGTATCTGCGCCCACCCTTCACTATCAATCCTCTAGACAGATTCTGCACACACTTTACATGCAGTGCACCAAGTCTCTTAAACTGCGGCTGATTTATTTGTGCTTGACAGGCGTGGATAATGTTGCTATCTTTAAGAGCTCCATGAAATCTCAAACTCCAGCTGTCATTTTCTTTCACATTGTTCCCTTGTTGGTCTCTCTGGCTTATTTGAGCAGAAAGCGAGCTGACCCTTATTTTACATTTCCGTGTGACTTGGTTGTATTGAAAACACATAAAACTGGCCTAACAGTTTGTCAGAGCCACCGCAGCTGTTTGTTATGCAGATGTGGAAATGACGCCGATTTTCTGAGTCACAGGATGTTTTCTCAAAGCATGTGGCATGATAAAGACTAATACTACTGCTATGTGACTAACAACCAGCTCATTTAATGTAAATCTGCATCAGTGTAAGAAGAACCATACTATGCTTACACTACAGGTGGTGTTCAGCCGGCACTGCAGTCCATGTGACATCAAAGAACTTCTGTGTTCCTCCTCTAACATTCCCAGGTTTGTTGTTTGGTTTTATTTGATGGTTTATTTGTTAGATCATTCATCAATTCATAGAGAGAACACTGTCATAGTTCCTCCTGATATGAGTAACTATGACATAAAGCAGTAAGATTTTCAACCCATAATAATCAAACATAGAAAAAAGATGCTGAGTAGCTCCAGGCTGCAGCAGCTGTTGACATATGAGGAACACTTGCATGTAATAATTAGAGATGCATAATATGCTTGACTTGCATGTCAAAGCAGACAATGATGAAGACAACACAAGGTTTTGTTCTGTTTGGTTTTGCTGAGGAACTCTCTCTGTCCAATTCAACATCTGTACAATATAATATTACAGATGTCTGGGCGCAACGCACAAATTCAGTTACTGTGAATGGTACTGTACTGCAACAGATGTGGCTTTGAGTAATTTTCATACTGTAAATGTAAGTGTGTGTGTGTATAAATGTAAAATTGTAAATTCTTCTTCTTCTTCTTCTTCTTCTTCTTCTTCTTCTTCTTCTTCTTCTCTCACCAGGAACACAGCCATCATGATGGTGGATCCAGAAGGTGCTCTGGTCTCCATTGATCCAACCATGCCCACCAACTCTCCAAAGTAACATACCAGTGTTATGATACTGTATCTGTACTTTAGTTACATAATTAAATCTCTTTGAGGCAGCTTTATTTTTTTTTTAGTTGATATTGAGATGGTAGTTTACCATAACAAAAAAAACACATAATTTGATCTTTTCAGTAGCTGTTCAGAATTTGTTTTTATATTAACTCACTGGTTACTGAATAACGTAATGCTGTTATAGATAATAATAATAATAATAATAATAATAATAATAGCACCTCTGATTTCCTCACAGCTCTTTGTACAAAGTTGTCCCACTGTCGACTGGTCAGCTTGGAGGTACAGCTTTTCTTTACTCAAACTAGCTGATTGTCAGATATGTATATAAAACCTGACAATGTAACTGCTGTTCACAATGATGTATGAGGAGTATATTTCTGTCTGCAGAGAAGGAGGACATATTTCAGAATGTCTTAACCCAGGTGGCTGAGCAGTTCAGCAGGTATGTTATGACTGAAGCCTCCTCTTCCTCACCTCCACACCTCACACTTCAGGCTGAAGTGTGCGTCATGCTCGTCTCTATTCTCATGATTTCTCTCACAGGGCCTTTCGCATCAACGAGTTGAAGACGGAGGTCACCAACAGACTAGCAATGCTGGAGAAGAGAGTGGAACGTGAGTGGAACATATTAAGCAGCTCATCTGAATGGATTTTACTTCAATACAGGATGTGACATCAGTAGATAATTGTGCGCTCTTGTTCCAGTGGAGGGATTGAAAGTGGTGGAGATCGAGAAGTGTAAAAATGATCTGAGGAAGCTACGAGATGAGATGACTTCAAGAGGTGGTGGCAGGTGAAAAGAAGTTAGACATGAGGCCATTAAGGTTTCAAATGAGTAATGTAAGCAATATATACATGAAGTATATATAGGAAATAAGATTTCTTCTGGTCTCAGGGTAAACTGCCCGTGCAAATACAACTTCTCAGACGATGGGAAGAAGGTCACTCCTAGACGAGATGTCCCCAATTACCCAAAGGTACAATCCTTTCTTCACTGTGAGGCACCGTCTGAAGATTTAAAGAGTTTGTTATCTTCTAATCACTTTATTCATCTGTCATATGCAGTACACACTCTCTCAGGAGACTGTTGAGGCCCTGAAGAAGCCGACCTTTGATGTCTGGCACTGGGAACACAACGAGGTCTGTTGGGCTCTATCGTCCATTTCCATTCGACGTGGCCGATGTCTGACTGTCTTTTCTGTTTCTTTGTTTCTGCAGATGCTGAGCTGTCTGGAGTACATGTACCATGACTTGGGACTGGTGAAGGAATTCAACATGAACCCCATCACTCTCAAACGCTGGCTGGTAAAGTTAGAGCAATAAAGGAAAACAGACATGAATGTACCTTTCAAACCAGCTTCTTCTATAAGGGCTGCGAAGAAGAGTGTCCAGCTTCTGCCACAGATTACAAAATAATCCTCACAGGGTACAACCATGAAAATGCTTTGGACTTAAGCTGCTGCGCTGAATGAACAATCCTCTGTCTTCTAGTTGGCGATTCAGGAGAACTATCGTAACAACCCTTTCCACAACTTTCGTCACTGCTTCTGCGTTAGTCAGATGATGTATGGCATGATTCACCTCTGCAACCTACAGGTACAGTGCATGTGCAATTATGTTGTTTAATAATATTATAAACCAATATATTTAAAGATTGTGATTTTTTTTTTATAACATCATCAATCTGCACTGTTGTCCAGGAGAAGCTGACTCTCACAGATATGGGCATTTTAATGACGGCGGCGGTGTGTCACGACCTGGACCACCCTGGCTACAACAACACGTAAGACTCACTGTTCTGTCTGTAGGAGTGCTGACAGATAAAGCGCTGCAGATGCTCGTTGACCCCCAGTGTGTTTTGACATCCTCTGCACAACAGTGATGTTGATGAACTGTGAAACTAGTTCAGCATGGAGAGAGTTTAGGTATGAAAACATCAGATTATTATGATGTTTTCTGTTGTGGTTTCAGACAGGCGAGAACCTCTCTTATCAGGGCAGCTCCATGAGAAAATACTACTCATCCGTGTTAAATCCTCCCATTCAACAATGTCATCCATCTATCAGATACCAAATCAATGCTCGCACGGAGCTGGCGGTGCGCTACAACGACATCTCCCCCCTGGAGAACCACCACTGCGCCGTGGCCTTCCAGATCCTCTCTCTTCCTGAGTGCAACATCTTTGCCAACGTGGATCCTGAAGCATTCAAACAGATCAGACAGGTGAGATGTGCATGTAAAACTATCACTAGTCTATTTATGAAAGCATGTTTTTTATTTTTTAAATCTTTTAGTCTTCCTCGTGTAAGCAAAATATCAAACAAACTTAGGTTTTGCCTTCTTATTTCCAGGCAATTATCACCTTGATTCTGGCCACCGACATGGCCAGACATGGTGAGATACTAGACTCCTTTAAGCAAAAAGTGGACAACTTTGACTTCACCAATGAAGAGCATGTAACATGCGTATGTATCACTGGATCACATTGCAACTCCACCTGACATCAGCTCGTTTATTGCACTGTATTTAACAGATGTGACCTCAAAACACGCTGGTCTTGAGTGTACTGTAATCAGCAGAAACCACATGGATTGTATTAGTGTAATTGGGAAAGTGGTCACAAAAATACAGTTGATGCTGTAGGACAAGCGTGTGCTGTTTACTGTAATGATGAATAGACTTCTTTCTCCTCAGTTTGTGTGTATATATCTGTTTGTACATGGGTTTGTTGTTGTTTTTCAGCTCAAGATGGTTTTGATCAAGTGCTGTGATATTTCCAACGAGGTGAGGCCAACTGAGGTTGCTGAGCCGTGGGTGGACTGTCTACTGGAGGAGTACTTCATGCAGGTGACTTCAACCAAAGCGTTCACTCTTACCAGTCACTCTGGGATCCAATGATGTCAACTGGAAGAAAAGACTCAGCACATTGGACAGAATGACAAAACCTCCTGTTGTTTTGTTTCCAGAGTGACAGGGAGAAGTCTGAGGGTCTCCCAGTGGCTCCTTTCATGGACAGAGATAAAGTCACCAAACCCACTGCTCAGATTGGATTCATCAAGTTTGTCCTCATCCCAATGTTTGAGACCGTCATGAAGGTACAGAGCTGGGTCTTTATGGATGTGTCCTCATGTAAATACACTCGGTATGATTAAAAATTATTGTTTATGTTGTGGTGGTTTCTGCCAGCTCTTCCCTCAGATTGAGGAGATCATGGTTCAGCCTTTGAGGGACTCTCGGGACCACTATGAGGAGCTGAAGCAGATTGATGATGCCATGACAGAGGTAGAACCTGTTCTATCTATCTATCTATCTATCTATCTATCTATCTATCTATCTATCTATCTATCTTTTCAAGCTTTGTTCAAATCCACACATCTTTATGTTAAAATCTGCTCAACTATTTTGTAATGCCAGTCACCTGACACTCTGTAAAGATACAGTGAGTATGTTATAATTATAGACTGTACGTAGAATGGACGAAGCTAACATGAGGACACTGTCCAATGTGTAGGAGACTGTATGAGCTCAGACTTGGTCTCATTGGAGACCATGCCTGTCAATCAAACTAACCACACCCCTAAATCTTTCTCTCTTTATAGACTATCTACCTAATTATGAAATGATTTTCACATGCACCACCATACCACTAATAAGAAGAACTGAATTTTGCTGTGACATCAGAATGATATCTTATGTTTGAGATCTTGCTGCTTCGTCTATTTCTATATACAGCCTATGTTTGTAATTGTTACAACACAACCTTATGTTTTCATCAATATGTAAGCTAATTTGGTGTAATAATGCCAGATGGCCAACACACATGCACAGATGCATGTCATATAATGTTCACATTCATGCACACCGTACATATGCTTTCTCTGACCTCACTTTCTTTACCAGCAAGCTAATGATGCTATTACATTTAATTACTAGGATAACTGTCAATAGCTTGTAACACTGGGGATGTTTCACAATGTGAAATGAATAGTTTATCTTCTAGGAAAATATGTTCATTGGATTTCTTGCTATCTGTCAATCAAATACATGGCTACAGCCTGCAGCTAGTTTAACAACAATGTCAAACAGGAGGAAAACAGCGAGCGTGACTTTATCACCTGGTAACAACATGCACCAATCAGCACCTCGAAAGCTGCCTAATTAACATGTTTTGTGCAGTTACAAACTAAAGCTTCCTCTAACCCTTTGGCAAGTTCCAGGAAAACCAGATCAATTATGTTTATAGAGCCCAAAAGCACAACTCATAAATTTACCTCAAAAGCATTATAATCTGTACGGCATACAACAGTCACTACCTTCAGACCCTGAGGGAAACTAGAAAGTTACAGATCCCAGGTTAAAAAAAAAAACTGCAAACTGACATATTTACATTTATGTTTTTGCTAATTCTCATCCAAAAAGCAAATCATCATATTTCCTTTAAGACTGAGGTTTTAAATTTTCCAATGCAAAATATAATTGAAAGTAGAAAATTCTTAAATGCTAAATTTGCCAAATATGCTAAATTTGCTTTAGTTTTTGGTCTTGTGAAATTAACATCAGAATATAATTGTTATTATCGTATTTTTGTGTCGTCAATCACGCAGCGAAACGTTCACATTGTGACCTCAGGGGATGTGGTAAACAAGGGTGGGAATACTGGTTGAATCTTCTCATGTGTAGCAATCAAACTTTCCTTGTGTTGAAATGCCAAATTACAGCTGGAAAAATGTGTAAGAACATTTGAGTATAAGGTTTTATATCTTAGCGTGCAGAGTGTCGTTTAAGTTTTCCTCCGGGAGCTGCCAATCACTACTAATTATCAGTTATGTAATTTGTTTCTCACGGGTGGGACCCACACACACACACACACACACACAGTCATGCATATTGTTACAGATTCATGCACAAACTCATAAAACCACTTGCTAACATAAAGGTGTGTCTTTTGTTCAATGAGGCACAGAAGAAAAAAACTGAAAATATGTCATTAGGCGGGAAGAAGAAGTAAGCTCTGCAGTGAGTGAGTGCAGTGGTATCTGTGTAAGTAAAAGCAACTGGCTCTTTGGTTGTGCTTTAATGTTTAGTGTTTAGTGTGATGAGTGCTCTCTGTCTCTGCGTCTGTGTGGGCTCTCCACAGCAGCTCCACTCTGCACTGAACTCTGTATCTGCAAGGACACACCTTTAGGAATGAGCAGCACTTTCATCGCTTTGAATTCCCCCAGATGTTCGTATCAATTTACTCACAACAAGGAGAAATAAATGGGTAGGCCTGTTTAGTTGGGTGAAGTGGTTCACTGCTACCCCTTTTCCACCAAACAGGTTCCGGGCCAGTTCCTGACTTAGCCCCAGTTTGTTGGTTTTCCACCGCCACGAGAACCGGCCCCAGCCGCTAAAACAGGGTCCACCTCTGGCCCCACTTCTTTGCTGAGCCAGACTTAGCACCGATTAAGCAGCGACTACGCCAGGAGCTGGGGAGCAACGGTAGAAGCACAGCTAGCCATAGTAGAAGAATAAAGTAATGAAAATACCGTTTTGGCTCTGGATCTCAATGTAGACTTGTAAAACCAGGAAGAGCACTTGTATGCACACGATCAGCTCCTCCATTTAAACATTATTACAGTGAGGGTGCACTTCGCCGTCATATGCGACCAGCAAGCACATCGTAAATTCCCAAAACTGAATAAATACCACACGTATCAATGCA
>OOFC01033598.1:0-10695 GCA_900323345.1 Pseudochromis fuscus | reverse complement strand
TCCATCCATCCATCCATCCATCATCCATCCATCATCCAATCATCATCCATCCATCATCCATCCATCATCCATCCATCCATCCATCATCCATCCATCATCCATCATCCATCCATCATCCATCCATCCATCATCCATCCATCATCCATCATCCATCCATCCATCCTTCATCCATCCATCCATCCTTCATCCATCCATCCATCCATCCATCCATCCATCATCCATCCATCCATCCATCATCCATCCATCCATCCATCATCCATCCATCCATCCTTCCATCATCCATCCATCCATCCATCCATCCTCCATCCATCATCCACCCACCCACCCACCCACCCCCTCCCACCCACCACCCCCCACCCATCCATCCATCCATCATCCATCATCCATCCATCCATCCATCCATCATCCATCCATCATCCATCATCCATCCATCATCCATCATCCATCATCCATCCATCCATCATCCATCATCCATCCATCATCCATCATCCATCCATCATCCATCCATCCATCATCCATCCATCCATCCATCCATTCCATCCATCCATCCATCCATCATCCATCCATCATCCATCATCCATCCATCATCCATCCATCCATCATCCATCCATCCATCCATCCATCCATCCATCCATCCATCCATCCATCATCCATCCATCCTCTACACCTCCAGCTCATCCTGGGGGATCCCAGCTGCTCCCAGTCCGTCTGGGAGGTATGATCCCTCCAGTGAGTCCTTGACTAACCTGTGGGTCTCCTCCTGGATGGCTGTGCCTGGTAAACCTCTAAGGAGGCAGGAGGAGACCAGGAGGCACTATCCTAGTCAGATGCCTGAATCAACTGGCTCCTCTGAGTGTGGAGTAGCAGCAGCTCTACTGTGAGCTCCTCCTGATTGGCTGAACTCCTCACCCCATCACGCAGTGTGAGGTCGCCACCTGGCGAATGATTTGAGCCGCTTGTATCCACGACCTTATTCTTTGGGTCATTACCCAGAGTTCATGACCATAGGTCGGGGCAGGGATGTGGATCGACTGCAGCGACCGCAGTACTGCTGCTCCCAGCTTTAATGTTGAGCCTTCCTATTGGCGGTTACATGATCTGCACCATCAGTTGTTTTATCCTTTAACATTTAAAGTCCTTCCAAAACATATAACTTATCCTTTTTTTGGAGAGCAGCGTTTTGTTTGGCAGCCGTTCTCATATCCTCATCACTCTGTGTTCCCGCTCAGCCTACGAGACGACTGGCAGCCGCCTGAAGCTCGCTCAGCCAAGCAGCAGAGCTGGAGAGAATTATCCCCATTCAGAGCCGCAGCTTCTGATTAATGCATTAATACAGGGATGTTATTTTCACTAGGTCAGCTCCATATAGGAAACCAACCTGCCTCTTCTCTCCATCTGTCTCCCTGCCCTCTTTCATGTTAAATGAGAGCTCTCACATCCTCGCCTGAAATATTTTCCTCCTCTTTACTGAAACAAATGGACATCTGAAATGGACTCCACAGTAGAGGAAGTGTGTGCCAGAAAACTGCTCTGTGCCAACAGGGACAACTTGGAAATGGTTCTTACTTCTCCATCATAATGTGCCTGTGCTACTTTTTCCTTGTGTCTCCCTCTCAGGCGAGGAACATCGCTGTTTGCATTGAATTCAAGGACACTGATGAGGATGACGCCCAGCCACTGAAGGTGTGGTACATACAGAACACTGATCTCAATCCAGCTGAACCTTCAACATCCAGATCAGCAGAGGTGTAGACACGAGGGAGGCACAGGAAATCTTTGGAGCTGACAGGAACCTGGACTTGTGGCCTCCAGAGTCCACGTCCCCCCTGAGCCTTCATACTGCTGTTAGAAAACACTAGTCTTTGAGTCAGTTTGATGGCAGCCAATCACATTGCACAGTGAGGGGGTGCACTTAGCACCAGAACACGTCATATTAGGACGTTTGACTTAAGCAGACTTTGAATTTTTCCCTCAGACTCAGTTGCATGAATGAAATTTAAAAGTTGTTTAGCTAACATCCAATCAGGATGTGTAGCAGTGTTACTGTGCTTCCTGCAGACCAGGGGTCACATGACTCTACAACATGTTTGGGGTTGTTAGGTAATGTGTGTTGCTTTGTTGGTCTTGACTTCAGACATGACTCTGGTCTTGACCTGGGACTGAACTTGACTTGTTCTTGACCTCTGACTTCACAGTGACCTCAGCAGTCAAACCATCAAGCACATTTAATCCCATTATGATGATTATGAGTTAAAGCGTGCACTCATCCCTCTCCATCATGATTGATTATTGATTCTCTCTGCTTGTGTCACCCTCTGCAGTGCATCTATGGCCGTCCAGGAGGACCTCTGTTCAGTAAGCAGGCGTATGCAGCCGTCCTGCACCACCAGCAGAACCCTGAGTTCTACGATGAGGTACTTCTCCTCATGTTGAGTTAAATAACATCATGGTCACTTTCCCCCTGGTGGTTACACAGCATCATTGAAGAGTCGGACGTGACAGACGCTCTCAGTTGAAAAGTAATTTTTTTGAAAGCTGTTTTGAAGTGAGAAGGTTCCTCCCATCTCCTCTCATGCTGTTTGAGCACATTTCATCTCCACGATGGATCCTCAGTGGAAATCCTCTGCGGGGGTTTTTCTCTTTCATTTCCCTGAACAAAGCTCCTTCTGTATTAGGAAAACCCACCCCAGGAATCTATGTTTTTCTCCCCTTCAGATAAAGATAGAGCTGCCTACTCAGCTGCATGAGAAGCATCACCTTCTCTTCACCTTCTACCATGTGAGCTGTGACAGCAACAGCAAGAAGAAAGACTTGGTGGAGACTCCAGGTGGGCTGCCGGCTTCACTCATCTCCTCCCCTGTGGATCTAAACCCTGAGCATTCATTTCATGTCTTCACAGAACACAAAGTAGCAAATTACAGTAAATATCTGCTCTGCATAATGTGAGGAGCTGCTGTTATCTGTGGGAGGAGACGTTTCAAATCCACATCTTAACCATAATGATGCTACTTTACTAACACGTGGACGTCCCTGTGCTTCACCCACAGTGGGCTCAGCCTGGCTGCCTCTGCTGAGAGATGGCAGAGTCATCATGAATGAGCAGCAGCTGCCCGTGGCTGCCAACCTACCTGCCGGGTACCTGGGCTCCCAGGAGGCCAGCAGCAAGGTAGAAAATCACAACAATTATGATTCACATTTGATTTTAACACTGGAGTTCAGTAAGATGCAGGTGATGGATCCAGATGAGATGATTGGACAGGGAGGCTTGTGCATCTGTGAAATCTGATCAGTATTAAAATGTAATCAGTTAAAACTAACAATCAATAAGCTCTCTCCACTGATGCTGATTGGTTTACTGTAAATTTAATCAAAGTGTAATGTAAACAACTGTGGCTCATTAAAGAAGCAGTTAGTGTGTTCAGAGGAGGCAGGATGCTATCATGTTTCTCTGTATCCCATCCACCTCAGATTGTACTGATGAGACCACATGAACCAGATGTTTGTTATATGTGAACAAACAGTGATGTAGCTTCAGGTTTTTCATACAGTATTATTGAGAGATCCACCATTTTTACCTCTGCAGTCTGCTGGACTGTAAAGGATTAGTCAGAGGTGTGAGGTGCTGCAGAGAACAACCTTTTCAGTGAAATCTTTTATGAACAAACTTCTTTGAAATTGCCTGGATTTTTAGATAAAAAGGAGAAAACACTGAGAGGTGTGAGGTTTTTGTTGGACCAAGGATAGATGGACCTCTGTTCAGATCCAGGAGCTCACACATTTACTTACAAGTTCATTCATCAAGTCTCTGCTAGAAAACCCCACTGTCACTACACTGTATCCCTGTCCTCCTGTTTTATATAAAATACATGATAATACATATGTAACAGTGTTTGTGTTACTGATGGAGGCAGTGCAGTCTGTATCCAGTGAGGTCATTGATGTCCACTTGTGGTTGCAGCACTCCAGCTTGGAGATCAAATGGGTGGATGGAGGGAAACCCCTGTTCAAAGTCTCCACTCATCTGGTTTCTACAGTTTACACTCAGGTACACACACTAAACTGTATTATACACTGTATTATGTACTGTATGTACTGTATACACCGGTGATAGTATGTGTCAGTGACTGTTCACCTCCTCAGCCAATCAGCTGAGCTGCAGCGTCCCCTCATCAGCACCAACATGTTTCATGTTCATTTCACTGATGTGATTTTAACCAAGTCTCTTTTAATATTTATGGTTTTGTTGAGTTTCAGCTGTGGATCTATTGCAGGTTTCTCTCCTTATGCTGGAGATGGTTTTATAATTCATCACTGACTGTTTAAACTTCCATCCATTATTTACTCATATTGCAACTACTTCCATTTTTAATATTTTAATATCAGTGATTCAGTCATCTGTTGAATATTGAACATTTATCAATATTTGATCAACTATTTGAACTATTTTGGTTAATTTGAGCTAACTCTCTAAACTGTTTCCCGCTGCTTACAGCAATTTATATCTTTCATTATTTCTATTATTTTTAGCCAATACAATTTATTACTTGAAACTAACCACTTGATTTATTATCTTAGTTACAATCGTTTATTACTTTTAACTAAACTAACTATTTATTGTTTTTATCTAACAGCTTCATCAGTTTTTGTAGTTTGCTTTTTATGACTTTTTGCTACATTTTTAATCTATTTCTGATTGAACTGTGTTTTACATTTAATGAGTTGTTCTAGTGAAGACTTTATTATGTTTCATTAAACATTTAATCATTTTAGTTATTACTTGTAGCTAGCTGTTTATTTTTTATTGATTTTATTTAACCAGTTAATCCAATAACTATTTATTATAATAAACTTTCTGTGTCAAGCAGTGTGTTGATCCTTGTCTCACTGTGTTACATACATAAAGACAGACAAGTCCAACAAATACAAGTGTATAAACATCCTGAATAAAATATTGAAATGTCAGCTACCAGTGCAGATATACAGATGATATAGATGGAAAATACTGAAATATAACCAAACAGAAGCTGTAACGACAGGATAAATAAAGTCAGTTTTATTGTGCAAAATGAACTGAAACTGAAGAAAACTCTTATTTTACTTTTAATTACTGGAGTTAATCTCTGTTTTGTACCTCTGTGGAGACTCATGTGTGTGAACGTTGTGTTTCCATCAGGACCAGCACCTGCACAACTTCTTCCACCACTGTCAGAGCATGGAGACATCAGAGCAGGCTTCAGAGGGAGAGCTGGTGAAATACCTGAAGGTACTCACAGGAAACATCTCCATCAAATACAGTGTTTCTCATCTGTCTCTCAGCTGAAGTCGACTCCTCCTCCTCCTCCTCCTCCTCCTCCCTCTAGAGTCTCCACGCCATGGAGGGTCACGTGATGGTCAACTTCCTGCCCACCATCCTCAACCAGCTGTTCTGTGTCCTGACCAGAGCCACGCACGAGGACGTGGCCGTCAATGTGACCAGGCAAGCTGCACACACACACACACACACACACACACACACACACACCAAACGCCTGGTTCCCAGCAGCAGACAGTTATGTGGAATATTTTTAGTCTCTTTTAACAAGCTTCATCTGTGTAAATTATAATAACAGCACTTTCATCTGGTTCTCGTACCACAGCCTGGTTCTGAGTCTCAGCCTGGATCTCATTAGACACCTGAAGCTCACACACTCATGTATGTGTTGTTATATCTCAGCTGTGTGCGGGCTGCTCTTTGAAGCTCTGTGTGTAGACGAGGTGTCAGTGCCTCAGAGTGAATACATCCCCATCTCCAGCCTTGTAGCACCTCCTCCTTCCTCCTCCTCCTGTTTTTATTTCACTATCTGCTCCTCTTCCTCCTCAGGGTGATGGTTCACGTGGTCGCTCAGTGTCATGAAGAGGGACTTGAGCATTACCTGAGGTCTTATGTGAAGGTGCAGTCTTCATACTGGTGCTGATCATGTCCAGTGTGTTTGTGCAGGAGGTGAAGTGACACAGTCTCCTCTCCTCTCTCTCAGTTTGTGTTTAAACCAGAGCCTTACTCCTCCACCATCGTCAAAACTGTTCACGAAGAGCTGGCCAAAGCCATGACGGCCATACTCAAACCATCCACTGACTTTCTGACCAGCAACAAGCTCCTCAAGGTAAACACACTGCTCTGCTGGGTGAAGTTTTTAAACTCTGTTGTTGGTACAAAGGTTGTATTGCCTTCATTCTGTGGATTTTATTATAAAAATAAATCATGACCTACACATACACTCACACCACTAAACAACAGCAACACAAAAATCACAGAGCCTGGAAAAAACAATTTTCCAGATTAAAGTCATAGATCTACTAGAAAAGACTCTAATATTCTCTAAGTGGTCAATTTAATTCAGACAACTCACAAAAGGGTGTTTATAAAATCAAATATTAATAAATCAGCTGAATTAATCTCTGTGGAGAAATTGCCAGTTACAAACATTAAGCAGGAAAGTGGAATAAGAGTCATAAAAATAAGTTTCAATATAAGAAATAATCCAATATAAAATAATATGTATAAATAACACAGCACTGAATGAATATATAAAATTATTAGTGCTGTCAAAATGAATGTATTAACACAGATTAATCCATCATCATGATTAATCTGATTAATCATTTTAACATAATTCATCCATCTGTAGTTCAGACTGACTCTGAACGTTTCTGGCAACACATTTCAGGCAGTTTGTCCAAGTGGAGTAACTGTCACACCTGCACCAACAGGAAGTTAATCCTGTGGTGACAGGAAGTAGAACCAACCAATAGAAATGGAGGATGGTGAACAGCAGGTTGGTCCTCTCTGTAGGAAATCTGAGGATAAAAAATCAGACAGAATAGTGACTGACACTCTGCAAAGCCCTTTCAGCTTAAAATACCACATTAACATGAAGCATATATTAGCATTAGCATACACTTCAGCTAACACATCACCCTTGTGACAAACCACTTTCATGCAAAATGAAACTCGATTAATATAGATTAAAAAGTAATGATATTTAATCATGATTAATCGAAATTAATCACATCAACCCTGAGATTAATCTGATTAAAAATGTTAATCGTTTGACAGCACTAAAAATGATCTTATATCAAATTGCATAATGTGATTATTGCACAAGTTGAGGCTACAGGTTATAGTTATAGATGATAACTATATAATATTAGTCCAAGGTTAGCCAAGGCTAACCTGTTAGCTTTAATCTGATGTAACATTATCTCTGTGGTCTCTTGTGTTATTGTTTTCATGGTGTTTATTAGTCGCTCTGATTCTTCCTTATTGACTTTCTCCCACTTGTTTCCTCTGCACATCAAACAGTCTGTAAATCAACCTGCTCATGTATCTGCTGGTTTTCCTCTGACTCTGATTGTGTTGCAGCACTCGTGGTATTTCTTTGAGGCTCTGGTGAAATCAATGGCTCATTATCTCATGGAGAGCGGCAAGGTCAAGGTAGGTCTGGTGCTTTTCTTCTCGCCTTCAAGACAAGTCCTCCTCCAAGCCTGACTCCTCTCCTGCTTTTCTTCAAGCTGTCCAGGAACCAGCGTTTCAGTGCGTCCTTCTACCACGCCGTGGAGACACTGGTCAACATGCTGATGCCGCACATCACCCAGAAGTACAAGGACAACCTGGACGCAGCTCGCAACGCCAACCACAGCCTGGCAGTCTTCATCAAGGTTGGCGTCCCTCCCAGCTCCTGCTGTGCAGCGCTGCTCTTTAATATGCAGATGTTGTGTATGAATCATCCTGTTTATGTTTATTGATTTGAAACAACAGTTCACTTCCAGTCAAGAAAAACCACCTGGTGTATTCAGTGTTGACTGAGTGTTTTGTTTCTCCCTCAGCGCTGCTTCACCTTCATGGACAGAGGCTTTGTGTTCAAGCAGATCAACAACTACATGAACTGCTTTGTACCTGGAGACCCCAAGGTTCCCAGCACCTCCTGCTCCCTGTTTGAGGATTTAATACAAGTTAGTAACACGACGCTGCCGCTCACCAAACATGTATTTTCTCTTGTGTTCCTTCCAGACGTTGTATGAGTTTAAGTTTGAGTTCCTGCGGGTGGTTTGCAGCCATGAGCACTACGTCCCTCTGAACCTGCCCATGCCCTTTGGAAAAGGCAGAATCCAAAGGTTTCAAGGTACTCTGATTACACACTGCTGCCTCCTCAATCCTGTACTTTCCCACATATCTGGTGCTGAATGTTATTCCTGCTGATTGATGCCTGCTGCAGATCTCCAGCTGGACTACTCCCTGACTGATGACTTCTGTCGAAACCACTTCCTGGTGGGCCTGCTGCTCAGGGAGGTGGGCGGGGCTCTCCAGGAGTACAGAGAGATCCGTCAGATCGCCATCCAGGTGCTGAAGGGACTGATGATCAAGCACACGTTTGACGACCGCTACGCTGCAAAAGTAAGTGCTGCAGCTCTCCACCACCACCTCCTCCCAGATCCTTCATCAGGGGAAGTTTTGGGACCAGCTGAATGTGAAAAATGAAACTTTTTGAAACCTCACGACCTCCTGTGCTTCCAGAGCCAACAGGCCAGACTCGCCACCCTCTACCTCCCTCTGTTCGGCCTGCTGCAGGACAACGTCTACAGACTGGACATCAAGGAGTCAGCTCTGCTCAGCAACCACAGTGTAAGCCTGACACCTAGTGGCTGGAAACTGAATAACAACTGGTGTCTCATGCTCAAATTCCACAGTGGAGCACTGTTATACTCAGTAAAACTCTGCTGCTCTTCATCCAGAACACCAGGGAGGACTCTCTGGTGCCCAACTCCATGGTGACTCCTCAGAAACCTGGGAGCTGTGTGGAGAACGCTCTCCACAAGGATGTGTTTGGGGTCATCTCTGGAACAGGTGCCTCCTCTCTGACCTGTACAATGAAACCTCAGCTATGGAGCAGACACTTAACAACAAAGTTCATGTTGATTTTATTATTTCTACTTTTTCTCTGCAGCCTCCCCTCACAGCTCCACTCCCAACGTCAGCTCCGTCCACCACGCAGACTCCAGAGGCTCGCTGGTCTCCACCGACTCTGGAAACAGTCTGCTGGACAAGAGCAGTGACAAGACCAACTCCCTGGAGAAGGTACAGCACCACTTCACTTACAATATTACTGAATTTTTTCATATTTCAGTCTTCCTCATTTCCAAAAAAGTACTGTGTAAACCTCTGTAGAAAGGAGTGTTTATTTCTTTGAATAATTTTAACAGTGTGTGTGGTATGATGATGCTTTATGATGCTCACTGGCTTAGTGGCAAAGATTAGGATTATTACTACTACTACTACTACTACTTACTGCATTTCACCAGGTGGAGGTTAAATGTGTTCACAAAAGAAGTAATCATGAGATAAAATTGTTGATTTTGAATATGTATTGATATTTAGAGGCCCAGTAAAACAATAAGGTGACTAGTGTGAAAAGAGTCCTTCACTGACTTTAGCATCAGCAGACTGATGATGAGCAGTTAAAGAAAAAAGTATCAGACTTGATGCAACAGGACTGCAACAGAAAACCCAGAGAGTCCGTTAATCCCCAGCTGATGCAGCTCAGAGGAAACCAGACTGAGACCCTGTTGTACGGGACTGACATTACAGATGGAGGATCTGCAGTGTGATACATTCATGTGATCTGCAGCAGAACAAACCAAAGAGGAAAGAAAAGAAATGTGGGATCACGTCCATGATTTCAAATGATGAAATATTAGAAGAAAGTTGTCTCAGAAGTTGCATGAGAATCATCACATTTTACAGTTTCCTTCAGTGTCACTATAATCCAGTGAGAGCTGACTATACATTTAGTTTTAATGGCACAAATCTGACAAAATGTAAACACATAATGTCCTGACACTATGTACAGTAGTGCCCCCTCCCTGTACCTGTAGGTATTTAAATTACAGCTGCTGATTTCAGCCTGAGATATTGGATTCAAATCTCTGATCAGGACAGTTCACATTAACCTGCTACGGTTTCTGTGTCCTGGTGGATTCAGTTATTTCACAAACTGTGGGTGTCGTACAGCTGCACTCAGGTCCTCTGGTCATGTGACTTGTAAAAAGTTTACATGAAATAAGACATGTAATAAGTCTTGTTACATTTCAGGAGGATTTTCTTTTAGAAAATAAAGTTTTTGATAATATCAAGGTGTAAAATATTGATCACACTTCACTCTTAAATGTCTAATATTGATTGGGTGTTGATTAATATGTAACAAAATGTTACAAGTGTTTTAGAAGTTGACAGAAAAACTACATAAAAAGGAGAAAATGTGACATGTTTCCCCTGAATGCAGATAAACTGTATCCTGGGAGATATGAAAATCATTTTTATAACCCACATGTAGTAGAGAGTAGTGTTTAATTAGGTTTCCTGAGTGTGTGTGCGCCTCTTGAAGGGTTAAAATCACAGCAGCTGTTTGACAGAAATCAGTCTTGTCAGATTGGAGCCTAAATTGAACAGGTCTTGTGGTACAAGCCTCGTGTCTGTAGGAGCAGAATAATAATGAAGTAAAGACACAGAGGTTAATGGTTTGCAGTTTGCACAGCTCTCTTCATCTTTATTTTACGTTATCTGCCCTCCTGGCCGTCCGCCCCCTCCTCCCTCCAGAGCTCCCACGCTCCCCCCACCTGCTCGCTAACTTCCCACCTCCACCAAAAGGAGAGGTTTCCCAG
>OOFC01033596.1:0-21969 GCA_900323345.1 Pseudochromis fuscus | reverse complement strand
TTTAAGGTGTTTCTGCAATTTTGAGACACTATGAATTATGACATCTCACCTTCAAGTCGGACCACTTTTTTTTCACTTCAGCAGTAGTGCGCCCGATGGCACTGACCACGTTCACCTTTGTGGTCACCTGCTCCCACTCAACGTTTTTACGTTTGTCACCCCACTGCTGTGTCCTCCAAAAAGGACAGAAGACCGGCTCTCCACCTCACCGATGAGGGTTTGGATTTCTGTCTCGCTGAAGGGTCGCTTCTTCGGCCATTTACCGTCCATCGTGCATGTAACAGTGCTATGCGTCACACCCTCTAATATACCCAAATTTCATTCATGAGTTCATTTGCATACCCATATATGGTGCCAGGAGGTAGAGTTGGGGCGGAATTGTGGGTGGGACAGACCACCGTCATGTTCTGCGCAGGATTGGCAGGAAATTGCGTACCACTGTTTTTTTTTTGCGGACAGAAGTTTGCGTTGCGTTCCCACGCACGATTATTGTCAGATTTTCCCGCAGAGTTTTATAGGTAAGGCCCCAGGGCTGGGAAGACAATCAGACCAACAGGGGACACACAAGGGGAAGGGTCAAGTTACCTGAAACAAGAGAAGAGTCAGATTTCAAAATAAAACAGGAAGCCACAAGACAACAAAAACTACAGACAAGACATGACAACACATAGCAGAAGGTGCATTGTAGGTTTTACACCATTAGGGAGCTGAAAAGGTGTTGCACCTGCAGACTGTAATGTGTGAAAATAGAAACACAGTTGCCACAGAAAATGTAGGGACATCAATATTTCAAACTTTTTGTGGACTTCATGCAAAGTGAATGACTTAGAAGCTTTGGAAAACACATAGAATATTTTTTTCCCCTATTCTGCAGGTTTTTAACTTATTTTTACCCACAGCAGGAGAAGGAGGCAACAGAGCAGGACCTGCTGTATAATAAACTGGAGAACACCTTTGTCTGAAGCTTTTTCTCTCGATTTTCTTGCTGTTTCTGCTCACAGGGTCCAAAGTGTGGTTGTCTCTAAATACCTGAATTTGTGCAAAATTGAAATGGTTATCGTGTAAGCCAGAAACACGTTCTAAAAACATCTACAAGACATGTTAACCAAATATAGTGTAAAATATGCAACTCATCAGCTGAACTAATGGACTGTGCTGCTCACTTCTCTCTTACCACAGCTCTTATTTAACATAGCCTGACAAGACCTCCTCCCACAGCATTTACTTCGCTTTAGACTCACTCTGGAAACACATGAAAGTTTAAAATAGAGTGCGGCTGAAAGACTAAGGAGCTGCTGCAGCTTAGTTTTTCCAAGAGCATAAAATTATGAAAAGCTATATTTTTGCGTGCTAAGTGCTTTCAACCTGGGGTCTGACATCTATATTCCATTTAGGAAGAAAGGGGGAAAAAATCTTTTTAAAAGATGTCCTTCTGCTTTGCTCATGTGTCACTAATCGAAGGTTAAACATTTTTAATGTATCAGATAACACTGGAAATCTTTCTGATCCTCCTTGGTCCTCTCGCAGAGATTGATCCTTTTGTCAACAAGGGCTTAAGCTTTTGTCTCTAGTGACCTATCTGCTTTACATCCTTTGTACATACAGCGTGTAAGCCTTGCAGGCAAGTTCATGGTTTGAATACAAATAAACTGTTCAATAACACGGCCTGCCTCAAGTGCATCAAGTAGACATCTATCAAATTTAGTTTTCTCTCTAAATGCGAAGACAGAACCAATTAGATTCAGGCTGAAACATGGAACTGGAGTCAGTATCTCATGAGGCTTTGAGACAGAGCATCGAGCTCCAGAGTGGAAGGACAACAATGAGACAAAGTACAAAAAAATACAAGAAAATGAGAGTCTGTCAGAGAGACATAGATATGACAGGGCAAAGTGAAAGATGCCATGACGAACCACCACCAATCTCAAAGGTAGCGAGCTAATTAAACTCTCAGCGGGAGTGAAAAACCAAACTGAACCTCAGACCCAACATGGCATTGAGCAGGAAGAGGAGGAGGAGGGTAAAACATCAATAGGAAATGAGGAAGCTGCAGAATATAATGAGCAGAATAGATTATTAAATAAGTGTATGACAAACAGATCACAATGTTTAGGATGTATTGTAGAATCTAGAGTATTGTGACTGCTGATAAGATGAAGGGATGAACTCTTTCAACTGCTTGTAAGTTAGGCGGCACATGATTGGTAATGATTGAGGGAACATTGGGTGCTAAGAAGGAAAAAGGTTTACTAGTGTGATGTGGACATGAAAGGAGGAGGCATTGAAAAGATGAATCAACTGTAAATTGTACTCTAAAATGTGTAATTGTACAAGTGTGAGTTGCTTGTACAAATATAGGGGCTGCCACAAGTTGTGCTGTGGTCTCATTCACTGCAGTGAGAAAAGTATTTTTACTGGTCTTAATTTAGCATCACTTCAGTTAAAAAAACTTCAGATTCAAATTGTATGATTATTTTATCAATTTTAGTAGTTTTATTTTTCTTTGGTATTTTTGCAACAAATTACACTGCATAACTCATGATGACAAAGGTATAGCGTGTAGTCATTTTTGTAAATGTATAAAAAAAAAATCATAAACTGAAATCTCTCACATACAAAAGTATTCAGGCTCTTAATACAGTACTTAGCTGGAGCTCTTTTGGCAGCCAAAAGCTCTACAGCTTTGAGCCTTCTTGGATAAGTCTCTCCAGGCTTTGCACACCTGGATTTAGGCTGTTGATCCCATTCTTCCTGGCAGATGCTGTTGAGCTTCGAGGGATTGGATGGGAAGCGTCTGTGAACTTCCATCATCAGGTCTCTGCACAGATGTTCTGCTGGATTTAAGTCGGTGTTTGAACTGAACCACTCAAGGACAGTCTGAGACGTGTCCTGAAGCCACTCCAGCATTGATTTGGCTTTCTGTTATCCTGAAGGGGAAATCATCTCCCCTGTTTAAGGTTGGTTGCACAAAACTTCTTTGTATTTAGCACCTCAGTTCTGGGAAGCACCCACATGGCATGATGCTGCCAGCACCGTGCTTCATCGTAGGGATGGCACTAGTCAGGTGCACCTTTTGTTCAACAAAAGTAGTGTAAAGGTGTTCCATTATTGTTTTTAACAGTCCAGAGAGTCCTTTTCCTGATGCTCTCAGAATCCTTTAAATACACCAAATTGCCATGTACCTTTTACTCAAAGTGGCCTCCATCTGGCCCATTTCATAAAGGTGTGATTGATGAAGTGCTGCTGAGATGATTGTCAGGTGAACATTGGGTTCTGTCTTGCTCACTTTCACAATTTGTCTGGATGAACAACTGAAGGAGTCGTAGAGGTTTCAAACTGCTTCCACTTTGTTGAGGCCACTATGCTTCTGGGGACACTTTAGGAACAGTTTTATACTCTGACCTATTCCTTGTTTTACCTTGGACTTGTTTTTGTCTTTACATGAAGTGTGAATTGCGGGTGCTTATATAACCAGTTGTGTGACTTTTTAAACTCTGTTTAATCCATTCAGTTATGAACACATCTTAAAGATTACAAAAGCTAACATGATGCATCTGACCATACTTTAAAGTGCCCTAGCTAAGGATATTAATGTAAATGAGGAACTACATTTTCTGTTGTTTATGAATTTGCAAACATTTTGTTATGAAAACATGTTTGCACTTTGCCATTATGAGTTACTCAGTGTAAATTAATAGAAAAATATGCCTAATAGGAGCTAGACCCCACTAATTCTGCTGTCTACTCTTTGTTTATAAGCTTAAAACATGAATGTGATATTCATAAAATCTATTAATACTAATGATTTGAAGAATGTCTTCTGTGCCTCTGGAGTTTTAAAAGTTTGAAGACTTAACACCACTGATGTTTCTAATTTCACCAAAGTGTAAAATAATATTGCTGGCGTACTCTTTTCATTTTAATTGGCTACTGTTAATAGAGTCTGCTGCCAGCAACAAGTGGGACTGTAGCTGATGAAATAGTTTATCACTGTTGACTTATATTGTGTGGCCAGCCAAATGTTTTTTTTTTTTTTATTTGCTGTTGCTAATAAAACAAGCAAGAAGAAATTAGAGATACTAATTGAGATTCATAAGTTTGAGAGCAAAGCTAATCCTGGACTGGATCCAGAGTGGAAATAGCTATCAAAGCACAACCCCAATCACCAAATACTGGATAAGATTTCAGCATAGGCAGGATTTGATAGGTGTGTGTGCTGTGTTGATAGGCTTTAAATGTTACAGGTGATTATGCTGTTGTTCTGAACTAGTGTAGTAATCTCCAAAATACAGAATGGACAGGCTAAAAATAGAACCAGACAGCGAGAAATATAGAAGGAGGAAATGTGAAAAACCTAAGGATGTGAAGGATTTCAGCTGCTTCCACCTTGTGTTTAGCTTTGTTGTCCATCCTCACACACCTACACACACACACACACACAGTACAAATACTGTACACACACTCTCACGTGAGAATGCACACACATGCTGATGGGAGTATGAAGAGCCATCAATCTCCAGGAAGAGGCTGCAAAGGCAGGTAGGCTACAGAGAATATACATCAAACCTTCTTGTTGTGACTGGAGGTAAAAAAAAAAAACACACAGGTGCATCTTTCACTGGGTTGCTGACTGGTCCCCTGATAGTCTCTGTTGACACTGTACTATGAGGAAGTTGTTGGTTTACTTGATGAGTATCACACCCTCAAACAGACATGCACACGTGTCTGCACAAATGAACACACAGATATGCCCCTCTGAGACTGTGACACTGAACAGTAAAGAGGGGCCCTTAGACAATAATAGAACACACACACTGACATGTACGCACAAACATGTGTTGTATATTAGCAAAGAACTAGACGAAAAAACATTCAGGCTTATTAATGTTAATGTTGTGCATTTATATGCAAAGAGATCTGTGCGTTGATCACAGGAGAAGCATTGACAAATTGCATCTTGTAGGCAAATAGTGTGATAGCATTTTTCTAATTACCCGAGGCTATCAGTGTAGATTGTGATCCATGCATAATGCACACACTTAAACACACACACACACTCATGAGCCACTAGAGCTGAGAGCAGGCTATCACTCTGGCCCATCAGCTGTAATAGGTTTTTACAAACACCATCACCAAACTGAGGCACACACACATGTGCACACAGGCGCAGTCACACCTGAGGGGATTCATTGTGCTGTTTCTATTTTTGGCTGTGAATGAATCCCATCTTTCATAACTTGCATTATTCAAGTAAAATCCAAAAACCTTCTGATTGAGAAAGCGCCACTGGGTTTGGGGATATGCAAATGATCTCCTTTCAGAGTCAGCCCTCCTCACACACTCACACACAAAGTATCAGAGCCATAGGCGGAGCTGTCCACATGACAAACGATCTACAGCCAGACTACAGAGAGGGAAACCCCAACTCTCCTTTTTTGCCATTTTCTGTGATGAAACCTGTTAAATACAGGTGGCTGTGGCTCAGCTGGTAATGTGGGACAGCTATTAATTTCAAGGTGAGTGTTAGAGCTTGCATTATTTCAGCTACTGGATTGTCTATGTGTCCTTGAGCAAAGATTATCATACCTCACTGAAATTCTGACCAATTTCAAGCAGCTCACTTTGTTACAAATGTCAGGTGTGTATTTATTAAACAGGATATTTGGTTTATATAAAAAATGCAGGTATTGATAGCAAAATGTTTAGTAAAACGTATGTAATTGGATTGTAAGTATATTATCTATTCCTTACTGCAGTGTACATCAAGTGACATGATGTGATTTTGTTACAGTTAATATCTTTACACCTTGACATGAAAACATTGGAGATCTTCATGAAAACTGTATCTGATTACATATGCATTTGCTTTAGTGCAGTTATTGAGTTAATAGGTGTTGCTTCTTACTGTGCAGCATATCAGCTTCTGTCTGTGCTTGAGGTCTGTGTGTAAACACAATGTTTACGTTGCAACAGATGTTAAGGTGAAGTGGGACCAGTTATGAGGATGACCAGTTATGCAATGAGACCAGCTGGGGTCTTTCACCACAGAGACAGAGGTGCAGCACTGAAGCAAGTTGTACACAGGTTTCCCAGGTCCCATCCATTGCATGCTGACCAGTCACACTCTTGTTCCTCACAGAGGACGTCCACAGATTTAAGGGTGTATAGATAAACATACAACATAGACCTCTTCTGGGAAACAATGTTTAGATGGCAAACAATGTGATTTATGTGATTTCGGTTTAGAAAGTCAGTGAATGAGACACAAAATTCAAATAAAAAGCAACTTCATAAATACAGTTCATTTACTTAAGTAAAATCTAACTTGACTGGAACCATCTTTTTGACACATGAAGTATTTGAACTGCGAGAATGTTCCAGCCTTGTGTTTCACCTCTAGAGAGTCGAACACACTTCCCAAAATGGACACTCAAAATGTTCTTACAAAATGTTCTTACTGCACCTGAGTGGGTGTCCACACACACAGATGTGGTCAGACATGTTTGTTGTGATGTGTATGGTCTGTACCATCATATATCTTAAGCTGCACATTAGCAGTTGGTGCAAATATTAGTGGACATGATGGCAAATGATGTAGTTTATGTCACGCTGACTCAGCAAAACTATAGTGTGAGCTGAAATTCAATGTGCCTCTGTCTTACATGCATTGATTATGTAAAACATTATCTGCTACACTGATTATGTATTTGGCTGTGAGCACTGTCAAAACACTTCAAATCACAGTATACTGTAGGTGCTGTAGGTGTGTAGTTTACTTGTGTCTTGTGTATCAGAAATGATAAACCAAGGTCTTACATAGAAAAGGAATAAATATACATATTTCTTTATACGTGTATATATATATATATACATATATATGTGTGTGTGTGTGTGTGTGTGTGTGCGTGTGTGTATAAGTCATGGCTGGTTGTTTCTCCTTCCTCCTTACAACCAGAATTATTTTTCAAGAGTTCTTGGTTTTGAAACTGACGCCTTTGATTTTTTCTTTGACATAGGATCTGTCAAATAGGGTATGAGAGCTCCTCATTTAGCTTTTGTGCTTTCATAGAAAGACATTTTTTTCTGTCTCACAAAGGAAATGTATGTAATGGAAAGATATTCTTCAAAAACTCTTCAGTTCTGATACTCTAAATAAAATGTGACATATCAAATTGAGCTTGTGATTGGCATGGGCTTACATAACACATCTAGTTCTTCTCATTAGAGTAATAAGGAAGTGACTGTTGGCTATAAGCGTTTAAAGGATTTATGTCTTTACAGTATTAAGCATCAAAGGCGCCGACAGGAGTAAGAGCAGCTCTCCCTATTCACTGCCTGACAAAAAACGTAACATTACTGGACCTTGCTTCATGTTCCATTGTTTCTTACATGAGCTCGTCTCATATGAGGACAGAGCTGCAGGGCCTTGCATTAAATCGAAGCCTTAAATGTCACATTACTAGATTGAGTCCTATAAAATTCATCGCTGGCAAAGGGTGTTAATGGCCTAGAAATGTCACTCATGCACGGCCTATCAATGCGCAGAGCCTTCCAGAGGACCAGAGAAATGTGGCTGGTTGGAGATGGGGACTGCTGCTTTGAGTGGAAGCCATAAACACAAAGATCGCATCTCTGCCGCTGCTGCGCTTATCTGCCTCAAGTGTCTTCAGGGGGAAGGAATGGAGAATGTCTACTTTACATTTATGTGCATGACAGCAGTTGGTTTTGCGTGTATGTGTGTGTGTGTGTGTGTGTGTGTGGTGGTGGCTGCTTCAGGGTAACATGCAGTGATTGCACTCAGTTGTCACTGTATAGTCTTTGCTCTTATGGAGCTTTCTAACGTTTAAGAGGTTTTAATTAAATTCAGTTCACATGGTCTCTTTTGACTGTTTCTGCTCGTACTTCTATAACTACAGAACTGTAGGTTGTGTTCATTATTTAGTAATCTGCATTTTACAAACTATGTGCATCACAATTGCCCGGAGAAGAAAGGTTTCCTAGATTCTGCATTTTGTCCCATAAATAATCAAAAACCCAAAGATATTGAGTTTATTCGTTTATTATTACAGATATTATTATTATTATATAGAACTAAAGAAACTAACAAATGTTTAGATTTACTTAAATGATACAGAATCAGAATTATTTCCAATTTTCTGTCAATCAAATGAACAGCTCTTCAGCTATTGTGATTGCTTCAGCTCTAAACAATGGATCCAGTTCAAGTAATTAACCAGGGATTTAGGAATATTCAGATGTGAGTACAAAGAATGATTGACAATGTTAAAACATAACATTACTTTGGGTAAATACTGTATACTGTATACGGTCTACAGTCTATGGTAAATACACGGTTGGTGCAGCCATAGAAGAAAGATGTCGCAAATGTATCAACAGCAAAAATGTTCCAAATTAAGACATTTCCTTTTTATATGAAGCTTTCATGGAGCTGACAGTATAGTATACTTTGGTTTATCTGTAGCTCAATATTAGAGAGACATGCAAAAAATAAAATGTTCTGAGTAGATTACACCTCCAAAGTAAATTATATTTAACATTTTTACCAACATCTACTCACACATTTCTTTCACCAGTAAAATTTGTGACCAATTTTCCCCAAGCAAAATGAAGTTAAAAAACACAGGTGAACACTTCTTGCTGTCTCATTTCAGACATGCGCTTGTTATTCATTATGTCTAATGGTGCAACAGATCAAAAAGGAACTGAACATGTTTTTCTTTCACCTAAGGCATCAAATCAGCACATTTAAGCAGAGCATATTATGAGCTTTGTAGTTTGTATTCAAAGCAATGTCTGAAGAAGCATGTTTCTTTCCTTTGCTCTGTCTTATTAACAGAATAAAAATGAATTAAAATGACAGTTTTACCTCTCTATAGACACAAACCAAAACCTAACACCTAAAAAGCGTCACATCACATTAGATATTTGATGTTTTTAACAATTTTGAACAACTTCTGAAACATTTCCAGGAAATGTTTTAATAGAAAAGGGGACCATCTACTGCAGTATCCTCCAAAAAGGTTTATAACTCATGCATGCACTCTGATCTCAATCCTTCCCACAACACACAGAGACAGCACCTTTTCCTTCCTCTTATGAAATATCCATGAAGGGCTGCAAAAACATGCCTTCAAATCAAGACTCGAAATAGGTCAAGTTTTCTTTCTTCGTTGTATTTGATAGCTTATGACAGCAATTTCTCAAACAAGATGAAGGCCTTGCAGGGTTTATGTTGTATTAGAGGATGTGGAAACACAGGAGACTGAGACAAAGGCTGTGTGTGAGACAGACAGAAGAGATGGGGACTGAGCAGATTAGAACAGAACAAACCAGACAAGATGTACAATGTTCAAGATGCTGTAAATTTCTTTGATCATTAGTTTCTCAACTGTCACAGTAGTCAAGTTATAATACACTGTTTATTTCATTTAGTAACCTGTGAGTAGTTTTGTGAGTGCATATTTGTAGCTAGCATGCGACTATATGAAATATGCATGATCTTGTGAGAACCTATGACACTGATCATAAGCACTGTTTCACAAAGGCAATGAAAGTTCCCACGCCAATGTTATGGTGTTGTGGAAGAACCGTCAAAGTCAAAGATGAAAGAGCAAAGAGAGAGAGAGGAATCAGTGAGCCAGAGATGGAAAGAGTGAGGCAGAAAGTCTGGATGATAATAGACTTTCAGAGCAGAAACACCACCTGTGACTCACTCGCCATTTTTGGCAGAATCCAACTCAAAGAGAAAAGATGGAGAAGGAGAGTGATGCTCGTGTTTACGGGTGCAAAAAAGGTCAAGAGTTAAGTACAAGAATGATGGAGGGGACAAGTCACAGTGTGACAGGAGGTATCACACAAGCATTAGTAACATTTTGTGAGGATGTATCATTTGACTTCTCACCCTGTGTTTCACATGAAAAAAAAAACACCTTTCAATGTGAAGTGAGGACAAGCTGAGCGTAAAGGAAAAGTACACAGTACCAAACTTAAACATTATCAATAAACAGGTCTCAATCCTTCAGTATTAAAGCGGAGGATCTATTTTCTTATCAACATTTTTACATTCAACAGTCATGTGGTCTAAAGGATGGTTTTGTAGTTGCTGTTGCTATATCGGCAGCACATATGCATCTCTCTTAAACTATTAAACTCTGACAACAGTAAGTGGCATGATGTTCAGTTTATGTTGTGTATATCTGGGCTGTCACTCATTTTTACCAGCTGTCTGATCATGACTGATCATGTTGTTGCTAAGATTCCAGTTTTCAGTGCTGTGCTGCACTTTCATGCACCCTCACCTCAATAGCAGCCTCCAGTGTCATAATTATCATCAAATCACCAGAACAGGACCCACTTCAAATCAATTTATTCAATCTATTAGATGACTCACAAACAAAGCATTTTCACAGGAACACATATTTTTCACCACCAATGCCAGTGGCTTCAAAGGACCGTATCTGAATATCTGAACACCTGGCTTTGTCTTGGCTACTTTCTAAAATCTAATCAATACACAAAATAAGGTTATATAATATAATATAATAATCATTTTCTTCTCATTCTTCTTTCAATTAGTCCTCATTTGAATTCTGTCCTCACCCTCTGTATGATTTCGATTCAGAAAGATTACACTGAACAAATGGCACATCAGCATAATGGATTATGTATAAACACTCCACACACACACACATTACACATATGCACATCCACAAATATTATAGACAGTGAGTAGTGGAAATATTCTTTTTTCCAAGGATGAGACAGTGCAGACTGTAAATTTACAGCAGCTGAAAGCAAAGTGAAATAAAATGAGGCGCATCATTTCTTATTCACTCATTCTCAACAGTAATGCATCAACCAGCCATATTTGATCACACGTCTCTCATTATTCTGCCGTCCCATGAAATACACCTTGTCTTATTTGCATAAAACACTCCTCCCACAGATCCCCCTCCAGCCTAACACATTTTTACTGGCACACACTGTGGGTATAGTACGTCTAACGTCACCTGTACTGTGTGAGTGTGAGTGTGTGATGTTATGGACACTTGAGGACCTTTTTCTACCCATTAAGCCAGATTTACACCTCCTTCAATACACTTTCCTCAGGGCACCCTGCTGTCCATTTTTTTCTCCTCATACTTTACTCCTCCCATCTGCCCTTCTAATCTGTTCATTCATTTTCCTCTCTGCTGAAACTCCTCATGGGCTCTTTTCTTTCCACTTTGTGTCCGTCTGTTACTTCCCTGCCCAGTTGTTTAGGATGGTTTACAGCTTTGTTGTGAAGGAAAGGTGTGGTAATCTGATCTGTAACCTAAGATTGCTAGTTCAGGGGGAGAGGATATTTTTATTTCAGTTTCAGTTTTCACATTTCAGTGCAGTCTGCACAGATAAAAACAAGCAAAGAAAAAAAAAACATCAGTTTTGTCCACACGGAGTCATGCTGGATCAAGTATGGTAATGGTCCACATGCTGAATTTTTGGAAACACTGAACAGTGTCAGCTTCATTTTTATTCTCTTTCTCTGTTGCTCTTTCTCACTGACTCTTCATGCATTAAACACAGAATTTAACCTCCACCTACAGACATCAATCTCTTTCTCTACCTGGCAAGTTCTCACCCACATGCTGGTCCACCCATGCACCCTCTGATATAATTCAAGCTACAACAGCCACTTGAAAGAGTCCGCGAGATTGAAGTTGGAGAGCACTTTTTTCAACTTTAAAAATATACATAAACCACAGGCATAGCAGAAGCTGTTGTCTACCCTCCTAAGATTTGCTCCGGTGGTGTTGGTTTCATTTGCAAATGAAATTACTTTCATAAATAAGAGCTGTAGGTGTGTAGTCATAGCAACGTAACACTTTGCTGAGAGAGGATACTTTTTGTTTATCTGGCATCGACATTTCTCTCCCTGTTTTGTTCTGAAAGTGTTATTGCATATGACTCAGTTCTTTTTTTTATTGGTATATTTAGATTCAATCTGTCTCTTTTGTTTTTTTTATTCTTTAATATTTGCTGTACTCCTGCATGTTCTGCATTTACAGAATGTATAAACAAATGTGTATCGAACCATTTCAATCAAACTCGGTTAAATCATGTTGCGCAATTACTGCTGTCGTTAGAGTGTCTGATTACTGAACCTTGTTGTTCTTCAGCTGCACACCGCTGAGAATTTCTTCAACCGCAACAGCTTGTGTGGGATTGTAGGTGTGTGTAGGTGTGTTCATTATTAAGTGCCACATTCAGAGCAATAAAAAAGAGTGGCTGTGATTGATAGCCCTTTTAATACCACCTGGAAAAGACAGCTATGTTCACATAGAAATTGATGAAGGTTTCAATTGAAGTAAACCTTCCATCTGCCTGTAATCGACTTAGCATCATACAAGCCAAAGTGTCCATGATCATTCTTCAGATAAACAGTTAATGAAAGTCATCACCCAAAAAAGAAAACAATCATAAAATCAACACTGATGACAAACATCTATACTCAGGATGGTGGTAATAATGGCATTTTCATTGTTCGTATATCCTTTAATGGATGCATATAAGTAGATGAATCTAGGTTGTTTAAGCACTTACCATCTTGAACATTTATAATTAATGCACAATATATTCTAATCCAGACAATGTTCTAACAGAGGAGGAGGATGTCTTGCAAAAAGCATATACCCTCTAAATCATTTACATAAAATCATGAGACTTAGTGAGCTAATCACAGACAGAGAAGAAATTATATAACCTCCCTGCTACTGGGAAGCTGGCAAACACTGATCAGGCAACTGAGCAAGTTCAGTCCTTACTGACCACATGGTATTCCAGATTTATTTTTTCTACTTGCGAAGAGCAGAAAAAAAAGTTGTTGACACTGAGAGTGTTACGTACAGTTTTTGATACATTTCTTCCACCAACTCCACAATTAAACTTCCCACGATGTTTATCAACTAGCCACGGTTAGCTTGGCATGCTACTGTTTGGTGCAGGACAGAAAGGGTAAAGTGGTTTTACTAGAGATTTTTCACCACAAACATCTGCCTGTGGCAGCTGGAAAGAAAACCAGACTGAACCAAAACAGTGAGGTTACAGTAAGATAATGGAAAATACCCTGCAGAGCTAATTCTGTGGGTTTGCCACCAGGAGCAACACCTGTCTCAGTACATGTAATTTAATCTGCTCTTAATATTAAAATATTGATTAGTGCAGTTTTAAAAGTGTCCTGAATAAGCACATATAATATTAATTCCATGTCTCAAAAAGAAGATAGTAAGTACATGTGAATATTTAATCTTACATATAAAATATATGGATGTTTTCAGAATCACATAGTGCTTGTGAAGAGATGCACTCTGGGTGCACCCTTTTTCTAGAGAAAAGTCAAATTTTTCTAAAGAAAAAAAAATTGTATTTTAATTGAGTCAGATGACTTGAGGTATTGCTGACTCACGGGTTAGATGGGACGATGTAAAATGTTTGTTACCACCAGTACTTCAGTGCATGAGATGAGCAGATGCTGTGTTTTTCTTTTTTTGTTTTCTCTTCTAGATGCCTTCTCTGGCCCAGAAGAAGTCAAAGTCAGTCATTTGTGAATCACAGTGTGTGAGTCAGTGGGTTTTGGGGGTTTTTTTTGCAAACAGAGGCACATGAGGCATTTGTTCTGTCGGCCATCTGCACCTCCATCAAGCTGGATAAGCCCCCACTGATACCCTTTGGCAGAGAGGAGACGGGCAGCAGGTGCAGCGTGACGTCCAGCTCCACTGATCACTCCATGAAGGCTGGCAGGGTGGCCTGTAGGGGTAATAGACACCCAGGATCAAGCCCATGTCGGACCACTTCCCCCCTTCTGAAGCACCCTTGGGCAAGACGTTGAGTCCCTACCAGCTCCACAGATGCCAAAAGAAAATGTAATGTTCCTCGACACATAATGAAAAATGAAATCATTATCTGATCTCTTTGCTCCACAGCAGGCAAACCTCTCAGACAACCTCTTCTTCGTTACATGGATTGTGCTTCCTTGGTTGACTTCAAGTGGGAAAACTGTTCATGAATGTTGAACGATGTGGTCACTGAATGCATGAAAGTCATGAAAAGTGAGTCATAGTTTGGACCGCACTGACTTCTGATGTGCTGACTATGAGAAGACTTTTGGGAAAAAAGGAAACTTACTGAGAAGTGTTTTTTACCAATTGTTAGAAAAAGAAAATTGCGAACACCTCATGCTGAATAATGAAGTTACTGAATAGTTCACAGTTTGGGTGAAAATATAAACAAGGAAGTGTTACATAACATCAAACAGGGACAAACATTGGAGTTGGACACATATGCTCCACTGGAGATTGAGCTCAGTGTGGCTGACAACCATATGGGACAGATGCCACTGTACCTCACATGTTCAGATCAAAGTGAGACTTTTCCTGTGTGTGTGTCCGTGCGTGTGTGTGTCCGTGCGTGTGTGTGTGTGTGTATACCCTTGATTAAATCAGTTCATCCCCTCAGCTTTACTGAAAGGACGATCCCAAGTGCACCTGTGTAGACATGCTGGATTGGTAATTAGTCAAGAAGACACAAACACACACACAAACACACACACACACACACACACACACACACACTCACAGACACAGACACACAGGATACATGCTAATACCTATTTCAAGAGTGTAAAATAAAATATGACAACAGACAGTAGCTTCATCACAGGATCACATAATCTGTTAAAAACAAAACAGTGGCTGAAGTCTGACTGCAAAAACACATTTCTCTACAATACACTTACTGTAAATGTTCAAGGTTTGTATCCCAACAGTTAACCCATTGTCATTTATTACACAGTTACCCACAAATCACATTACTCTCACAATATGTATTAAACACACACACGAGGGCAGAAAATGGATTTGACTGAAATGAGAAGGCAACAAAAAAAATGGGACACATAAAAATGGTCTTAAGACTGTGGACACAATTTCAAACTCACAAGTTGATTGTGTTTTCTGTATTTCTACATTTATCCTTGTAACACAGGATCTTTATGTTGCAAGAGGGACTTTCTACTCCATGAGGTAACGAATCGGGGCTGAGGAATGGGCAGCAGGGTGGACAAAAGCGACACCCTCCTGGGATCAGCTGTTACAACATGTGCTGGATTCTGCCTCTCCTCATCTGGCAGTAGTTTTTCATAGTGGTCTTCAAGGAATGAAAGTCAGCTGTCAGTGTTGCATGTGCCAATTTTGTGGTTGCTTGTTTTGTTTTTTTACCTTTTAAATATAGATGGAGCAAGATGGAGCAAATTGTGCTGTAATTACAGCAATTTTGTGTTGTTCTCAGAGCACCACACAAACAGCCAGAGGTGTTTGTTTCCTCAAGCCATTCAACCGCCTGTACTAACATGTGTTTTTCCCCATATTTGCAGTGTAATGTTTTTTCTGTATTGTGTTGTCTGTTGTGGTCTATGATGAACTCCATCATCCATCATCCTGTTCTCGCCATTGTCTCACATATGAACTGCCCAGCTGTACTCAGAGAAGTGACAGCAGAGTGTGAAGAAGTGTTGATTTATTGTTAATCTAGACTCTTTGTTTACATCTAGAACTGAATAATTGTTTCTTTTGGCAGCAGATCAATTCTAAATCTACAGAAATGGGAGAATAAAAACAAAATGTAGCCTTACGTCAACTAGTTTGACACAGACTTCAAGTTATGGGTGCCTATTGCAAAATAGGCAATAACCTCAAAAACTTTGAACTTAAAACTTCTGGTATATGCTCTTCCATTTATATGAAAAGATCACTTATCATACATGTTCTTTACAGCCTTATAAACTGGACTTCCTTAGCATCCCTATACTAAATAATTACTCTCATCTCGCTCCTTAGCCTCTTGTACTGTGAAGATATTGAGCATGCTCTCCATGTGCTGTATCTTATTCTGCTCAAATTACTCATCTAAAAACAGAAAGTGATTAGTAGTTCCCGTTCCCTACCTCCACTTTCACCTTCCTGCTCATCTGTCCTCAAACACCTGCACACAGATGAGCATAACCAGTGCTAATCCAGCCATTAAGGGGAAATTAACTACTTCATTCATCACTGTTAACTTGCCTTCCAAATGACCAGGGACATTTAACTGGGCTATTAACTGTTAATTGGGTGTTAATTGTAATTAAAATCATTGCCAAAATAAATGTCTTGACTGATGGGCCATGACTACAGCTCAATAGATCTTCTCTAAACATCCTTTTACTTTGTTATTGTGGAGTTAATCTCTGCTCAGATTTACAAGAGCTGTGTGAATTCAGTCTCTGTTTCATGTACCACAGAATTTTATTTTGGTATGTTTGTAAAACTAAATAAATTGTCGCTAATGAACAGACAATGAGCGGGGTAGGAGGGCAGACAAGAGGATCTACAGTCATTCACCAGCAAATACACACCAGAATTTTAATTTGTGGGAGATTTGTGGTTTCTCCATCTAAACGTAAACACCTCACACCTTCAGCCTCCCTGCTTTCACCTTCCACAAGGATTGAAGGAGATTAAGTGTCTACCAAGAACACTGTGCCAAATTAAACATCTCTCTATCTGTATCACTTCCTCCTGCCTTTCTCCCAGACTCCCCCCACCCACACACCTTCCACCACCCACACTTGTCTGACCACTGATTGCTTTTTCTCTCCTCTAAAAGTCTCCTTCTTCAGCACGAAACCACTTGTTCTGGTGTATTGCTAAACTAATGTAGGTCCACAATAGTCTTGGCTTAATAGCCAGGGACAAAACTAAAGGATATAGTCTCTTAAATTTAAAACTTTACACTGACAATATGCAGAAAAATAAATTTACATTAGATTACATTTTGGTGTATCTTTTACCCAGTGTTGAAACATAAGAGATAAAATAGATAAAAGGCAAGTGATACAGTACAAAAATACCATGAATTCCAATTAAGTAACCAAATCAATAAAAAAACAACTGTGCTGGCTCTTCGTCAATGTCACCTTGTACACAGGTTAACCCAGCATTTCTCAGAGAGAGTAGGCTGTGCTGGGAAGGATAAATTGACCATGTTCTAGTGTGAGATATCGTCACATTTATCCACAGACAGATCAAATCAAACCCATTAATCAAACTGATCATGTATATGTGTGTATGTGTGTGCGCTGAATGTGTGATTTAATTGTGAACTTGCCTGATAACATAAACTCTAAATCCCCCGTCTGTCCACCCACAGCAGTGCCGTGGTTTTGTGTAAGATGATCGATCATCAGAGGAGTTCCTGGTAGGATTTTAATTCCAAGAGAGATCTGAACGATCGATAAGCATCTGACTGCAGAGAACAGAGAAGATGAAGATGATCTTTACAAAGTACCATAAAACTATCGCCGCCTAGCATGGTAAATGGGCTGCACTTACAGTATATAGCACTTTTCAACATTAGCAAAAAAGTGCTTTACATTTTTTTGCCTCTCATTCAGCCCTTCACACACACACCCACACACAGACTACAGGGAGCTGCCATGCACAGTTCTGACTTGCCGATCACAAGCAAATTGGGGCTCAATGTCTTGCCCAAGGACGTGTCGTCACATCTTAAAACGACAGGAGCCAGGCCAAACCTGCAATTAGTGGATGACCTGCTCTTTCACCTCTACCACCTGAGCCACAGCCATGCAGGTTGAGACAATACTGCTGAGCCGAAGAATGTCTGTATCCACAGACATCAAATTTAGAAAAACCAAATACATCTCCTAAGTGGTGCTGTGGTAAGTACCATCAGATCCAAACCTCAGCTTTCTGTGTGGAGTTTGCATGTTCCCCCTGTGCCTGCGTGGGTTTCCTCCAGGTATTCTGGCTTCCTCCCACAGTCAAAAAGACATGCTTGTCAGGTTCATTGATTATTCTAAATTGGGTGTAGTGAGTTGTTTGTCTCTGTATTAGCCCAGTGATAGAGTGACAATCTGTCTTGGGTGTACCCTCCAGTGGCACCAGTGGCAGGTGGGATTCACTCCAGCCCAGTAGTGGATATGCAGTTATAGAAGATGAATCTTGTGAATGGAGCTTTATCCCTAATGTTACCTCCTCAAACATTTTATCAGTAATGGTTAATTTAATTTCAAATTTCAGTTTCACAATGTATAAGTTACATGTCATTGTCAATTTATTTGTTTCTTTTCTTTTCTTTTCTTTGTTAAGCAGGGGTAAAAATTAAAACAAACAAGCATGCAGACACAACAAAAGAAAGCACTTGAAGAGCACAAACCTCCCCAAGGAATAATCCAGCTGCACTAATGCTATAGACTGAACACTGTTGCCCTGTTGTGATGGAAAATCAACACTGTCTTCTTAAAACAGTCATTATAAGAGAAGGGGATCTGGGGAGAATTTTTCAGTTATCTCATCCTCTGATCTTGGCAAAAATTTAAAAATGTGTTCTTTGGGTAATACTAGGAAAGGTTGAGAGTAAGTCTCTGTACACTGCTGTGAGCTGGGGGAATCAAATTAGAAGAAGCTGTTTTTTAGACAAAATATCTTAGGTGGCAATATATTTAGTAATATCTGATCAGGGACAGCTTCACAGAAGCAGATACATGCTGCCACTTTGCATTGCCAATCTGATTCTGAGAGTTATCTCCTTTGGAAGATGTACCATCTACATGTTCAGATAAGGAGCTCAGTACTCCTACCTCCAATTATGGAGAGAAGTCACACTGAGTATACAATCAGTCATCGCATAATAGTAATGGATGAAACATTTCTCCTCACGAATTAAATGTAAAATTAAACCCAAAAATGAGAGAATTTTTTATAATTTTTTTAAAGAAAGAAGTCTTCAGGATTGGTCCTGTAGATGATCATTTGTCAGAAGATAGGCAGGGGGCATTACCTCGAGTTTTGATAGGGTTTGAGTTTGAGTTTTCACTATCAACAGAAAGCACCAATTTTCTAGTTACACAAATCTCATAAATGGAGGTTTCTAGTATTCAATAGTAACTCGTTTACCTTCAAAAAGCAGGATAATCTGAGGAAAGGAAAATACACTGAGACGTTTCTATTATACCACTCATATTCTATGTCAGAACAAGTGTAGCTTACTATCTACATAATGATGCTATCAGCACGTCTTGAAGGGTTTTTAGCATTTATAAAAAAATATATATTACAATTTGTGACAGAGTAGATTTACTGTAATGTTATGGAGTTTAAATGGGTTCAGTGTCCCCTGAAAGTTTCTGAACCCACAAAAGAGCATTCAAGGTTTCTGATGAGTGAAATTACCATTAAAAATATAGTCACCACAAATGTATACAACAATAAACAAGAGGGGGGTGCTGTCCTGTGCTAAAAGAAATCAACCCTCTGTGTGCCTGAACAGGAAACACAAAAAAATGAATACAGCCAGTCACACTGTAGCCTTGGGTCTGGCAAGAAGACTGAACGCAACACATTACAAGCAAATAAACTGCCCTGGCAGTACCCCTAATGTATGTGCATGCCACAATACGCTTTGCTGCCCCCAGGAAATATAGGTATTAATATAGATGTCACGTAGGATTCGACTCTGCCTCTCAACACGTACACAGAGACACTCATTCAGGCAAATGTAGATATTCCTGCAGAGCAATGAGTCAATATGAGCCTACAGGCTTTCCTCCCACAACTCTGACATTTAATGCAAAACTCACAATTTAATTTTGACTTACATCTTAGCCGACAGACAGACAGACAGACAGACAGACAGATGATTTCCTTCAAGCCCCTGACAGCTATACAACATCCTCAGCTTAACAGAAGACCCAAACATCTCTTCTCCAATTATGGGTAAAATCATCTTCTTATTGTCATAAAGGGATAGTCTGATGTTTTGGAAAATATATCCATTTGTAGCACATTCCTGGATTCTTGTTGTCACTGTGAGACTGTCAGACAAGCAGCTCCAGGAAGTCACTGCACCCAGCCAGGAAATATTTCCAATGCATATCTCCTCCTTGTACAGATCAAAGCCAGGTAATCCTTACAAGACATTTCAAAAAGCTTAGGAAAAAACAAAGCTGAAAGTAGTAAAGGTAAAAACATCATTGTAGAGGGAAAAAAAGTGGAGATTAAATGATTGTATTGAATTACAAAAGCTTGTGGAATAGTGACTGGATGTCTGTGCATTACAACAACTTTCCTACAATGAGTGATTGAAAGCTCTGCAGATCATAGTGCATATGCATCTGATTGTGGCACAAAGAAACACTACTATACAAAATTGCCAAATTTCGTATGATGAGATTCATTATACTGTACATTTTGTGTTTGTTTAATATCTAAAGAATATGCTTTTTTTTAAAATCTGAAATGAAGGGCTCAATAAGTCGAGATCTGTGACCATAGAAGTTCTGCAAGCAACTAACGCCATTGCAGATATTAAATATGCATTTGTGAAGTGAGATAGGTGTGTATGCACGTGTGTGTGTGTGTGTGTATATATGTGTGTGTGTATATATGTGTGTGTAGGTGTGTGTGTGTGTGTCCCTTCATGCGTACCACAGAATACAGTCTGAGTTCGTGACTGTGCTCTTTGGAAGTTTGCCTAATCTGTGAAACACAAAAGAGGAAAGAGGGGGGAGCTGTTACATTATTAAACACACACGTCTATTGCCTCTGCTGACACGTGCACAGCCCTTTGTGCATTTGTTTGTGTTTGCAACTTAGAAACTTACCCACGAGGCTTAGAGCTTTGCGATTTAAATAGTGGCTTCACTCCCCCCTGTCTTTATATTTATAAGTATGTTTCTTTCACTACAGACCTTTTCAAATCTGTCCCTTCACTTATCTCTCCCACTCTTCTTAGCGAGTGTGGACACACAGCAGAAACCCACACACACTCCCTCACACATACAAAGGTCGCCCACAGCGCCAAACTCTCAGACTTATGACATCTCTTGCATAATTCAGACGTCCAAATAAGAGTACATGAAATAATCATGAATGGGGGCCATATTCACAAAGCTATCTGAAGCTAAAAGGTGGTCCTAATTGGCCAATTTAGGAACAAATTCTGAAAGTAATGTGCTTTTCAGTCAGGACTTTAAAAGCCTCTCTAAAAGCAATTCTCCAAACACTGAAGCAAAAAAAAAAGATTTCCCAGAAGGGGTGGGGGGTTTGGCAAGGATAAAACAATTCGTTACTATGACATATAAAATGTTGCCTGTGCTTGCCGAGCAATAAATGTCTTCATCCATTATGGTGCCTGTAACTCTTCAGCAACAACGGGATGACTTTTAAAATCATTACATCAATCCAGCAAATGTTGATGGCAAAAATTACTATTGTGCTAATCGTCAGCATATTGTATCTCGTTTGAAGATTAAGCAGCAACAGTAATTCTCACAATTATAGCTCCTCCACCAGCCAGTGAAAAATGTCCATTACTGAGAGACATTTCTACAAAGGTTAGCCACCACTGCTTTCCCTAAAAATCCTTCACTATAAAAGCTGCTCTTTGAAGGGTTCTTAGAGAAAACTTCTCCCGCTCCTGAGAACTTTCCTGCTGCTGCTTTAAAGAAGCGGAGAGGAGGTTTTTTTTAGGGGGTAAGATAAAACACTGTGAGAATTGAGACCACAAGCACATTAGAAGGTTGTTGTTGTTTGACTGTGGATCCTGTTAACAGGCTTAATGTCAGCAGGAGGTGCTTTACAAGCTGGGATTGGAAATCCTATATTAAAGAATCACTAAGTCTGTAGTTAAGTTGCTTCAAAGTGTTCTGCTATGTGACACTCAGTGGGTGGGTACTTGTCTGTTTAACTGTGTGGAATAGATACACAAGAGGCATTATGGCTGTGTGTTTACATACAGGGCATTATGTGAGTATCTGTGTGTGCACTGTGGATATATTTGTATCCATAAAAATTCAGGAGTGAAAGTGTTTCCTCTATGTTTCATAATAATACTTTGTTTTACGTGAGTATA
>OOFC01033590.1:3035-19775 GCA_900323345.1 Pseudochromis fuscus | reverse complement strand
GGGCCGCTATCCTGCATGTTTTAGATGTGTCTGTCTTCCAACACACCTGATTCAAATGATGAGCTCATCATCAAGCTGCAGAAGCCTGATAACGATCCTGATCATTTGAATCAGGTGTGTTGGAAGAGGGAAACATCTAAAACATGCAGGATAGTGTCCCTCGAGGACCAGGATTGCACACCCCTGACCTAAAATCTTGAAAATCCTGAGTAAGGATTACATTTTTGAGCTTAAAAAAAGTGCCTTGCTAGGGATTTTGTGATAATATTTTGCATGAAGTTATATTTTTAACAAAGAAGGATTCAGTGGCGTTTTCATTATCTTACTATTTGTAGGTTTTTTTGTATTCAAACCCTGCATCGACTCCAGTGCAATCTAATTTGATTGAGCTTTTACTTGGAGGCGATGCATAAATCTTTTGCAGAACATTTCCTATCAAATCCATTTAAGGAAGTTCAGATGAGTGAACAGTGAGGGAAACAAGGCGATTTGACCATTGTTTATGTGTATGTGTATGTGTGTGTGTGTGTTTGTGTTTGGCGGACGTGAACTTATCAACCCTGTCGCTAACATGATTACCCTCTAGCCATGTGGCCTAGGAGTTAACGCAAAAACCCCCACACACACAAACAAGCGCTCGCAAATATACACACAAACCAGGCCAGGCGGTGCTGCACTGTTACTGCGAGTGTCCTGGCTTGGAGACCCAACAGAAACAGACAGCACCAAAATATCACTGCAGGGTTCCCATGTCAACACTAGCAGATGCAACATTAATTCAATCAGCCACGGAAAGTCACCGAGCGGAATGGCTGCGAGAAGGCCAGCATCTGAGAGCTGCAGTGACAGGGTTTGGGAGACTTTAGGGACTAGAGAGAGGGTTTTTTTTTTTCTTATTTGATACGTAGGGCCGTGTTGATGACCCGAGTATTCAGGAAAACCCATCCTAAATGTAAATTGACTGAGACATTTCCTGGAGATTAGACGAAAGATTTCCAAAGTCTTTCGAACGGTGTCATGATATTCCTTCAGGGATTTTAATTTTATCTCCTTTGGCATCACTTTCAAAGTGTGTCACGAGTCAGTTTATAACAGTTTTCTTAGTAGTAAAGCCTTTAATCTACCTGTGTCCTCCTAGACATGTTTCCAGTTATCATCAATCTGTCACAACACGACGCCTTTGCCTCTCCAGCCAAGGGTTTCCAACCTTTTTTTTGGCATGGCAGAGTGTTTAATGTTGACAGTTTTGTATGTTATGCAGATGGAGTAGCTGTGGTGGGTGATGACGGACTGATTACCTCCCGTATGGATGACCTACTTAAGTTAAAAAAATCTGTGCCCCCGTTGCTGTGGGTGTGCCAGGGAATGTAAGAGGGGAGATGCAGCGCAGACGCACCACGCCAAGTTTAAGGGAATTTGCATTTGCACCAATAGTTTTTAAGTATGTAATTATTATTCAGCTGTTTTGTTTTGTTCTCTAAATCATATTGTTTCCCCTGCAAATGTTCTGTGGCCCAGTGGTGGCACGCAGCCTGAGGATTGGAAACCGCTGCTCGGTATTTGACTGCGATGGATTTCATAATTAAGGCCGTCGTGGGTAATCTGGTTCCAGAGCTATGACTCACCACACGCATCTCTGATTTGTTAAGTGATTTAAAGACGTTGGTTGTTGTGACCGTCAACTGCTGTTTTCGCCTGTTGGAGAAACAATTCCCCAATTAGAGCTTTGTAGGTGGGATTAAATAATGAGGACCACGTCATTGTACCAAGTAGCTGTGACTCTGCATCTGCACAGGAGGCGTCATGTGAGCAAGACGTTAGCAGAGCTGGGGTAGATTTTACTGATTTCATCTGTGTCTACAATTACTGTGGTTATCTTGGGTTGGACAGCACTCAGAGTCCAAGAGAGTAAAAATACACATGTAGACAGAGAGATTGATGGACTTGAATGTGTTTTCGTAAACATATCTTAAGTCATCTAGCACAACGTCCAGACCCTCTTGTTGGAATTTATCTCATCACAGCACTTATAGTCAGTGACCAGCATGTAAGGCATATGTGCATGGCCAGATTAACTTTGTTGGGGGTCTCTGGGGAAAAAAATGATGGTGAGCCGCTAATGCCCCCCACCACAACATAACCAGTGCTCTCGAGCTGAAATGATTAGTTGATCCGGCAGTAGGAGACCCTGGCCACCAAAACTCAGTTCATGTGAACTGAACATAATCTGGATCATCAGGAGTTTGTTGTCCTACACTCTCTGTTCTTAATAGCTTTACAGTTAATATTTAAGAAGGTAGCTTCATAACAATCTGTTTTACATAACATGATACTTTCAGCTGTTTAACATATAGTCGAAAGGATTAAAAATACATTGCATGGCTGTGATGTGATGTGATGTGATGTGATCTACCTGAGCTTGTCTGCAGGTGAGGGATTTACAGTTTGGTTGGACTTTTGGAAAGTTATCTGACTTTTTGCTCCAGTATGATTGGATCAATGGAGGGAAGGAGGTGGGAGTGTGCATTGACCAGGTGTGATTTTTATTGCATTTGAAAGGTCCTCTGGTATAGCACAGGAGTTGTTTTCATAGACAGTATAGAAATGGACAAAGCCTCAAAAGTGAAGCCAAAAAATTCAAAATCCCCCATGACCCCTTCATGTTTCATATTTTACTTCAATTCAACAATGGTCATTTTTTATCATGAAATACTCAGTCAATACATTTTTTCCTCAAGTCATTCTGATGATATAAAGTCAACTCTTCTCAGTGATCTGGTGGTGCAGCAGAAACTCAGTTCATCATTCAGTAGATATTAGGCTTCAAAATGAGGAAGATTTGGGGGCGTGATCAGTTTGATTGACAGCTCTGGTGTTCAATGAACTTGGGTCTCATACACATTGCACAGTGTCCTCTGTTTCAAGGCTTAGACCCGCCTCCTCTCTCCTCTTTCGTATCCAAATATGGTCACTTCTGGATCCAAACATCTGACATATTCAAATGCCAAACTTCTGGCTTCAAAATATCCACAAACCAATAGGTGACATCATGTCTGTTTCTGAAGCTGAAAACATAAAAAAAAACAACTTTGATTTAAAGTGAGCAGCACTAATTGAGCTGTGTAAACTTTCTCAACACAGAATACAAAGAGAAAAGATGTCACAGTAGCAGATAAACCATTAGTCTCTCAGAGTTAAAGTGCAAAACAATCCCCAGCGACGAGTGCTTATCACTAGAAATACAGATAAAAAAATACCAAAATCACATCCCCTCTTTTCTTTTCTGTTGTCACCTTTTTATCTCTCTCCCCCTCTCTCATTGTTTCCTCCCTTCTCTGTGTCTCTGTGGAATCTTAAACAGATTTAATATTTGCAGAGGGAGTATTGGATGACCTGTGAAAGAGAAACAGCAGCGGGCCTGTGTTTGTCCAGCTAATCTGTGAAACTGAGACAGACACAGAAGCTGAAACAGACTAAACACAGCGCGCAGTGACATTTGTGTCTATAACTAGTCACACTTATAAAGAAGAGGATGAGTGTGAAATGTCCATGAGTGGGAAAAATGGTTCAACTGTTGTTTATCCTCTTTGACATTTTCAGGGGAAAACATGCCTGACAAAGAGGCGTGATTTGTCGATGTGTTTAAAGGCTGCTGTGTATCGGCGCAGCAAATTCGTGACTTTTTCAAAGACTGCTTCGGTTTGTGCCGGTAACTCTTCTCGAGCGCACGGCATGCTGCGTTCCCTAATCCGTCTTCATCCTTTCGGTGTCATTTGCAGTGAGAAGTGCTGCACTGTGCAATCTGGCTGACATTAAGCATATCCTGCCATTCAGCCCTCTTCTTTACCTCATGACTAGTAGCTTACTGTGACACAATCTGTCTCCTGCATTCTTTTTTAAAGCTTTTCAGCCAGGAAGTGTTTGCTGATCACACATGTTCCATTATGCCACATCCTTCTGCTTCGCTTCGGTGTAGTTGTACACGTTTAAACCTTCTCAGCAATGTCACAGTTACGTATGTGGGCCACTGAGCAGCGTTTAGAGTTCAGTGGCTGGTTAAAAGGGCATGTCTTTAGAAAGTGGTGAAGGTGCTGGTTCATCCACGTTGCTGTGAACAGAAATACAAACCAGAAACAGTCCCCTTGCGTGGATGATGCTTGGATTATGCAGGGTAACGGGGGCATTGTCGCTGGAAGGACAAATTTTCTGTTCAGTGTTGCTTGGAAATACATATTTGACCTTGGAAATACAAAAGCACAGGAACGTTTATAGCACAAAAGAAAAATGAACTTGATAGTTTCCAGTGAAAATACTTCTGTGTGGAGCTACTAGCCTTAAATAACTCTATACATCCCACCTAGCAGGACCCATGAAGGCTCAGAGACACGGAGACAAAAGGGGAAAGACAAATTATTGTTAAGTAAATGCAATGAATAGTAATTTGACGACAACTTTCGCCTCAGGTTCCTCATCAGGAGGCTGAGTTTGCTCAGGTGTTAAGGAGATGACTCAGTTGTCATTATGGGAATTAAGTATGGATCTTGTGTTATATGATAATGTCACGGTCTCTGCCCTCCGTGTACAGCCCATGTTAATCCTGTGACTGCAGTTCAGACTTTACTTTTCAGGTGAAATGAGCGAACTGAGATGTGGTTGAAAGCTCCAGAAGAGCTTGTAAATAGACCTGGAGTTAATGTAATGTTTCGGCGCTGTGAGCACAATAAATGATGTTTCGTTCACTTTCATTGTTACTGAGCTGAAGATCTTAAAGCTGAGGAAATAAGTTAGCATCGTAGTCTGAAACGGGATTTTTAAAGTCGAGACAGAACGAATTTTGAGAGAAAATCAGTCGATTATGTATTGACATCGAATTTCTCACATCCCTTAACTTTGCTTTCTAAGAAATGAAAAGACCATGTGGGGGCGATGGTGAACATTTGTGGGTTTCTACTGCAATTTGATCCAATACTTTGAAGTTAGACTCAACCAAAAGATGATCTGTTGTCTTCGTTTTGTCATCTGCTTTAATTGGCCCATTTAATACCTCAGATAAGCTCGGTTTTGAAGTACTGACGAAGTGAGATTATTGCTCCGCCAATTTACATTTTCAGTATGAACTAAAGTTGGTGTCATTTTGCTCTTTTTATTTCATCATGTTTGTGGTTTAGCTTGGCACATATCGGAGGGACAACACCTACACAAACCTTCACTAAAACTTTGATTCATGGCTAAACACTTATCATCAGGAAACCGCAATGGCAAGCTACAATAAATTTTGCCTCAATCTTGTAGAGTACAAAGGCGTAGAATGACTTTAAAACAAACAGCAATGCATCAACAAGAAACGCAGCGATAAACAAGACAGGAAACGGTCATTTGATATCCTGAATATGGTTATTTAGAGGTTTAACAAAGTTTCCTAAAACAAAAGCCGCCTGGACTGAAGTTAAAAATGTACCGAAGCGAGTCGTGTTTGAGGGAAAAAATCGTGACTTCCCCAGCAGCCTCCCCTCCCTGTCCTGGCTGTTCTTTTGCCCAATCTGTGAGGGATTTGGATGCGGCGGCGGGGTGCCAGAGAGCGGGGCAAATCAACATGTGCTGGGGGCAACAGAAGGTGTGTGTGTCCCTGTCTTTGTGTGTGCGTGTGTGCATGTGTACAGGCGCTAATCTGCTACGAGGGGGGTCCACCAGGATTAGTATAATCAGGGGCTTGTGCGGACCCCCTCTCTTCCCCCACTGCGTTTCACCTCCTTATCCCATCATCCCCCTAATGCTCGGCCCACCATCCACCTCCTCATCCTCCCTTCCCCTCGGCCCGCTTCGCCCCCTTCATCTCTCGAGCCTTCCCCTTATCCCTCTATCCTTCGCTCAATCTCTTTTGCGCCGCTCAGTTCCTCCTCATTCTCGCCCCACACTCCCATTCATCCCCGCTGACCTCATCCTCTTAAACTTATCCTTATCATTACCCTCTACATTGTCGGCATTTAGCTCAGCAGCCTGGAATTACAAGCTCCTGCCCGGGTGGAGTACAGTTCTCAGATACCGAGCATCAAAGTTTAGTCGTCCCGCGTGTCGAGAAAGAGTCTGATATCCCCGCGAACGCCGGTCGGCCGCGTGAGAGCAAAGTGCTCGGGAAAGCAATTTAAGAGTGAGGGAGGTACCGGGGTGTAGGGCAGCACTACAGCTTCAAGGTGTGGAGGTTTGAAAAGCGCTGATATCCTAACAACAGCTACAACCAAAATAGAAACACAGACAACTGCAGCGCTGCATACAAATGGGTGCTCACTGAGGCTTCGTGTTATTCATTTATGCTCCACGCCAGGGTAGATTAACCCTTTGAACCCTGAGCTGGTTTTAACTCCTGTTTTGTGGAGGCTCATGCTAAACTCATTAGATGCATTTCTGTCTGTTTACTCATCGTTTCTGCTTTTTTGACTTTTCAATGCAGATAGGGTTGTCGTCCCTTGAAAAACGGAGCCCACAGAGTTTGAATCCTTCATACGTTGAAATCAGTACGACTTTTAATGAACACGTCAATCAGGTAACACAGGTTTTAGCTGACTGTGTGAATATGTTCAAGCGGAAATCCACCAGAGAGCACCAACCTTCGCCAAGGAATAATCCAGCTGTGTTGATGCTATAGATTAAACATTGTTGCCCTCTTGTGGTCAAATAGCAACACTGTCTTTTTAAAGCATTAGCGCACTTTCTAAGATTTACACATTTCATTAGTGAAAGGACTCCATCCTCTGGGTAATAACCTCTTTCTCCAAAACAAAATCCTTAAGATGTAGTCACTAGTTTTTACATAATGTTACAAGCAGAAACAGTTAGAAAACACACTCAAAGACTGTCTATAGACTGAACACTGTTGCCCCCTTGTGGTGAAATAGCAACACTGCCTTGTTAAAACATTCACCCCCTGTAAAAAGCAATAAGAGTTTTGTGGGATTTATGGGCTTTCTGGATCCTCCAGTAGTTTCCCCGTGAAGTTGAGAACAAACCAACCAACATAACCTCCATGGCGGACGTGATAAAGTGGAAATTATGCTCATGTTTTTCCCAAAGAAGCGCAGCAAATCGCATGAGGATGCAGAAGTGTGGGTTTTGATCCCTTTGGTATAAAATTCAACGTCATCCCCCGTGTTCTCAGCCCTCTGTCTGCATATATCTCCTTAAATGCTCCACTTTATCCCCATCCCCTCATCCATTTATCTTCCTCCTTCTGTCATCCACCCCCTTATTTCAGCGCTGGCTCCTCTATACAGTAACTCAACACTCCTCACAGTCAGCCTCATCTACTTATCTTCACCCTTTCTAAAGGTCATTACACGCACAGCCTGTTTTGCCAGATTAAAACAGAGGCCTACGGAAAAGGAAGATGAGGTGTGTCATATCTGCCAGCCTTCCCCCTTATCAAACACACACACACACACACACACACACACACACACACAGATGCAGCCATAAAGGTGGAGACACAAGTGTATGCCAACGAAGTGCATAAATACACACAAATGGTGACAACCCCCCATCCCCCTACACTTCTATATGTGCAGGCTGATAAAGCAGTAAACACAATCTCTCCCACTCACACAAGTGCAGTTATACACACACTTTCTCCCATTTTTTTCCGCGCTCACACAAAAGTGCTCTCAAACACAATGGCATATATACGCACACTCAATTACGTTTACGCATCAAACGGGATGAAAAGCAGTCATGAGAATCAATAAAAGCTATAAGGAAAAGGCGTTACTTGGAAATAAGAAGTGGGGAGGGAGTGAAGAGGGAAATCAGCAAGTTTAGAAATGGAGAGGGAAGGAGGAGTTTGAGAAAAGAAAGAGGAGGAGGTGTGGAGAAAGGGATAGCTGGTCCTGGAAATAGGACCTGGAGGAAAAGTTATGAACCGAGCCTATAGAAACAGGAGTTAGGATAAGTAAGAGGGAGGGTGGGATGTTGAGGCGGGGGCTGTTTTTCTCCTTGTGTTTTTGTTGTTGTTTTTTTGTTTTTTTGGGTTGTAAAAGAGCTGGAGGGCATTGAGAGAAATGCCATAGGAGAAGGATTTGGCTGCAAGTGATGCCGGAGCCTCGACGAATACAGATGAGTTTGAATTCACAGATGTAAAAAAGGGACGCTGCCTTTCTATTAAAACACACACACACACACACACACACTCACACAATAATAGCAAAGGTAGTCTGTATCAATGGTGCTCTGGCTGGTGCAACAACAGAGAACAAATTGGGATTCCACGGTCGCACAAGTCTCCCTCGTTGTTTATTGTGGTTGCTGTTGGACGAGGTCTGGTTTATTTCTCTGTAAACCCTGGTGCACTGTAAAAAAAAAAAACAACCCCCCCCCCCCAAAAAAAACCAAACATATAAATTGTTAAGATTTACAAAAAAGTTTCAGTTAAAGACAAATTGATTAAATTGATTTGATTTGGTTTTCTACATTGTTTAGGAAAAACCAGCATCGACACAGCTGGGTTATTTCTTAGTGGAGGTTTGCCCAAGAAACAAGTGATTACATTTTGTACAAGATCAAAGGATGGGATCCTGTCCCAATAAAATCCCTCTTTATTTTCTGTGGGATGATAGGCGAATATTTTCAATCTTCATAACCTTGTCTATCTACACACACAGAGGATGATAATGTCTACAGATGTCATGTATAGACATAGTAGATCAGTACATTAACACTCATGGATAATGTCTTGGTGGAGGTTTGTGCTCTCTGATTGTATTTTTTGCAGTGGGTCGTTAGCCTCTCTGCCGACATAGCCTCCCCTTCCACCCCACATTTTCTACTTTTTTTTTTTTGTGCTGTTTGAGTGTGTGTATGTGTGTGTCCATGTGCGTGTATCCATTTCTTTGAGAGGGTCAAAGCCTTGCATTATGCCCGTGTGAAGCCCTCATGTTTTTCACATGCAGATCAGCCACATAAGCCTCTCCACACAGGCTTTCACATGGACCCGCTATAGTCTTCAGCTCTCCAACAAAACCCACTTGTCCAGTATAGTTGGCTGACAGGCCACCAGCTCCTTTTTGTCGCTACAATGCTCGCTGGCTGCTGCGGCTGTTGACTCGGCTGACGGCTCGAGGGGCCCTATTTATTCTGGTCGAGTGAAAGATGTAAAGAAACATCCATCTGAGGTTTGTGCTGTCAAGTTTCTGACAGTCTACTTCTCGTAGAAGAAGTTTCACTTTGTGTTTCTGTTGATTTAAGTGCAAAAAGTACTTATTTATAGGTTTTTACATTTCCCCAGTTGTATACTTGATACTAGTGGACAAGAGGGAAGATACGTTGCAACATCTATTTATTGATCCACCTGGGCTGCAGGACTGTCACTTTTCCCACAAGAAATATGGTCAAACAAATAAGAACTGATGTGTTTATGGGAGAATTATATTAAGCACAGTAGAAATATAGATATATATATATATATTTTTGCCTCTTTGTTTACACTGTTAATCAAAATCCATGAAACTATATATCTACATGTTGCTTCACACAGGTTAGTTTCTTGGCTTTTAAAATAATGTTGTTTTAGTTTACTCAAAATGTGTTTTTAATAAGCCTTTATTTACATTTTTTGTGATTTTTATTTGGCCCTTATAGGAAATATTAATTGCATTTTTTTGATTGTGACCTTCGATTTTTAAATTATTAGCATCATAATATGGGATAATTATGGTTATTACACAAGCTGAACCCATCAGCCCAGTCTGAACCGAAAAATGAAACTCATACTAAGTGTATAAGTGGTAACCAATAAGCTGTATGCATCCTATTACCACGGCAACCACACATTATGAAGAGCCGTGAAGTGTAAACATAACAAGCAACATGTACATGTAGTTTTATGGGTTTTTGATCAGCAGTTCAAACAAATGACACTTTATCATGAGGAGACCATCAACCCCTGACCTGTGATTTGTTGTTATTGAACTTCATGATGTAAATTACAATTCTGTTTGTTGTCCATTCATTTTTTTTTAATAATGTGGTGAATAATCCATTTAAAATTCAGTCTCTGAATTGTGAAAAAAAATTGTAAAAAATCTCAGGTAAAAAGGCAACTTTGCTTACATAGATTGATTAATTGGTTATCAAAATGTCCACCACCCACTGCCAAATAAATCGACTGCTAGTTTCAACTTTAAAGGTTTTTCAATAAATTATTACAGATTAAATTAGTGGTTATGCCAGTGAAAATCATTAAGAGAAAAATGAATTCCCCTGGGGCGTCCTGGCAGCCTGGGGGGGTGAGTCTTAAGCCACTTAAGACGATTTCAAAATATTTTCCTCCTGCAGTATTTTTAAGTTTCACTTCCTGGAGTAAAGGTTGTAGAGCAGTGCCAAAACCCAGCATTTTTACTGCCAGGAGTTGAAACTGTTGCCTAGCAACCTGATCTCATTGACCATTAGCTCATGTTATGTGTGTGTGTGCGTGCGTGTGTGTGTGTTTATGCTGTCAATTATTGTAATCTGCATTGTGTGAAGGGAGCCTTAAGCTTAACCTCAGCTCACTCTGCTTTATTGTGCCGTATCACTACAGGGGCTCATGATAACAGACATAAAAGCAGTGCACAGTGCTGATTACAGAAAACACACACACACAAATACATAAATAATTAATCTGAATGGGAGCATAAAACCACTCACTGTATTTTTATTGGGATGTCATTCATTTCTCTGCCATTACGGATCTTTTTAACAACAATAATGGCAGAAACAAAACCCAGAGAAACAAGAAATCCATGGCACAGAAATATAAAATAATAAACCTTAATATCCACCACAGTACACTGGAATTAAGGTGTGAATTTCTCAAATGTGTCCTAATTCAGAAAATGTCCAAAAGTGCCATAAATGCACCATTTTTTCCTCTTATTTTTTCCCGTCCTCTCATTAAGGCGCTGTGCCCGAACTGTCCTTCCAGAAATATAATTGAAAGCGGGGAGAAAGGCAAATGTTGCTTTAATCTCATTTGCAGGCGAACAATGGGCCTGGGACTACGCTAAATTCATAAAAGTGGCTTTAATGCAATGAAATTTAATGAGGTAATTTGTGACGGAGCGAGATGGTGGAAGTGTCCTGCCTTGTGCAAGGGTACACACACCACACACACACACACGCACACACACAAGGGGAGTAAATCTGTCATTATGTGTTATATGATTATTTATGACAGAGGTGAAAGAGGGAATATTCGGTCAGACAGGAGATTATGTCCGAGCGGACTTGAATGCAGCACTTGTGTTTGTGTGTTATCTGTGTAATTGTACAAGTGAGGTGCCCATGTTAGCGTGCTACCAGCTAATTAGGCTAAAGCACCATTTAAAAAGAAGCATTATGGTGTAGATGTGGCAGGTCTGCACGTTCCCAGAGTAAAAGCAGCGCCGTTAGCAGCCGAGTTTGGAGCAGCTGCCCTCGGTGGAGCATGAGCTCATCTAGTTTTGTGACTCAAAAACAACACGGTCAGACTGGAGAAGCGACAGCTATGGGGCTGTGGTACGGCCAGATGGATTGGTAGTGACAACTGTGATGCCTCCTTCTTGTTGGCAATTTTACCAGCTGTCTAAAGGGGAAGTTCAAATTGCTGTGAAATCATCTAATCATCGAAGCTGCTTTGAGATCATCCTGACAGTCAACAAGGAGAGGAAGAGAGAATTGTGAAAGTAAGAAACACAAATGGCGAGATAATACACTCCACCAAGTGTTATTTTATTTTATAACAGCAATGTTATTCTGTTGAAACCATGGACTATATATATGTAGAAAGCTGATGTGACTGTATTTGATTGTCGCCATGTTGGCTTGTTGGAGCCAGATGTGACCATATATGGATATGAAAGGAGGAGTGGGGAGGCGGGTCTAAGCCTTGGTACTTAAACACAGCCTCACTCTCTGGCCAGATCCACTGACCTCCCTTTTATTATGTATGAAATATAACTTTCTTTACTTCTCTTTACTTACAACCTCGTGTGTGTGTGTGACCTGCAGAGTGTTTTCAGAGCTGCACTGCTGGATGGGAAACACGTGTGTGTTCTTGTGTGTAATGTTATGCTAAGAGATAGCACCAGATGAGGGGGGGGTGGTCTGTGTTGTGTTTTCATTGGATTGGCTTGAAGAAATATTGAAATCCCCAGCACCCTCCTCCGCCATCGTTCCACCACCACATTGTAACAGTTTCAATAGTTTGAAGTATTCATTTGAATCATATACTTTTATATTTGACTTTGCAACAATACGCTGCTGCTGCTTGGCTTCCTGTGCAGAAGCCAATAACAGTTTAACTGTACTGTCACTCAGCAGCAGAGAGGGAGAGAGGGAGAGGGGGATGAAAGTGAACAGGGAGGAGAGAGAAGGAGAGGGGGAGAGATAGAAAGCAGACAGATGGATGAGACAGAGAAAGGAAGCAAGGGCGGTGGAGCCAGGAGAGGGGAAGAGACTGTGGATGGTGGAGCAGATGAGAAATGTGACAGAGGGAGACTGGCAAGAGGGAGAGAGACAGAGAGAGAGAGGGACAGAGAGACCTCCAGTTAAGCCGAAGCGAGAGCAGAGTGGTGGTTGGTGCTAGCAGCTTTATAACAGCAGTGTTAACGGCTAAAACTCTGCCAGGTCTCCATCGATCACAGGTCACTGCGGGCTAAAAGGACCCAGTGCTCGCCCCGCTAGCGAACTCCAACTCCCACAATCCATTTAGAGCATCACCTAATGACAGGAGCAACCTTGGGCCGTATAATGAGCTTAATTATGCAGCGTGTTTAAATACAGAGAGCGTATGATTTATAGTTAAATGCAGTCATTTCTTATCAGTTTGCCTTCACACACCGATGCTAATGTGTCTTTGTAGTGCACACATACATTAATCCAAAGACGCATTAGCGGCACAATATGCCTTATATTTGCTTTACTAAACACAAGTGGACATAAAAAGTAATTCATGAACCTTTGAGCACCCGGCTTCTTTTTCACATCTAATGATACGGAGTCATTTCAGCCCCAAGATTAAATATCCCCCACCGTCCTACGTCAGCCAGCCCTCCGGGCTCCATTAGCTAACAGATGAGGTGAGGACGGGCGACATTATCTTAACGGAGGTGAATCACCTTCCCACCGGTTCCATAGGGGTTAATAACACACTCATCTGGGGAATGGGATGGTTAAGGGAGAAGAGAAGAAAAAGAGAGAGACCTTCTGCACTGTACCGGTATAGTCTCAGGTCAAGGTAGATGGGTGTGGCGACAGCTTGTAATGAAGCACGCAGACAAGCAGGGAGTCATGGTCACCGTCTCGGGAGTGTATTATGTGTCTGTACATGCATCATTTGGTACATGTGTGGTGTGTGTGGTATGTGGGTGAGCGGGTTCAGTCATGCATGTTGTCCCATCGTTGAGAGCGAATCCAAGGTGCAGCCAAGCAGTTAATGAGGTCCACCCACTGGACGTCCATTTCTCTGTGGGACACCACACAAATGGAGTCAGATTTATTTCTATTGCTGTCATCATGATATGTATCAGAAGGATTTACAAGTCGTAGAAGTTTGAAACTATGAGCTCAAACTCTTCAAGGTCAGATGTTGAGATTCTTGGTGTCAGTCTCAGTGATGTTGGTTCACCAGTGTCAGGAGTGTAACTTTACAACAATATTTTCATCTTGTGATTTCATGAAGTTGTTCCTTGCTTTGGATTTACGACCAAATACTTGCAGCACCACTGGCATGCTATCCTGATAATGTGCTAGAATAGTGTACATGGTAAAACTACTCAACATCTGTATGTTAATGTTGCACGTTAGCATGCTATCATTTGCTAAACAGCACTTAGCACAAAGTACACCTGAGACTAATGGACATACCATTGGTTTTGCAGATATTTGGTCATAAATCAAAGTAAGGGACTTAAATTAAGCTACACAAATAGTAAACAGGTCGGCTGAACATCAGTATGTTATTTCCATTGAGAGCACGTTAGCATGCTGAAGCAACACTGGGATCCATATGGTCTATGAAGGTCGGCATAAAAACACCCCCTTTGATGATGTCCATGTGCAGCCCAAAGGTTGCACTGGTGCAAACTGTAAACACTGCACAGTCTGTGGAAAACAGCAGCTGAAAAGTAGAAGAAGGTAATGAAAAAACAATATCCATATACACCTGTCACAGTGGACATTGTACTTGGTTCTTTGGTTAAACTGACCTCCTCTTACAACAGCGTCTTGCTATGGTGCACATCCTCAGGTGGTGGGGTGAGGATAGTCAATCAACATGAAACAACCTTGATAAATGCTTTAGAAATATTGTCAACATTTACTGATAGCTTTGCATGTTTCCCTGTATGCATGAATTTTACTGTGCATATTTTAAATTAAAATCAAAACATCAGAGACTGAAGACCTCAGATTGTTATTGAGTATCGTTTTTCTGCATTTCCTCTCAACTTTTAGCAACATCTTACCTCTTTTTATATCAGATTCAAGTCTTTACAGGGAGCCCTGTTCTTTGTTACAAACTACTAGAACTCATACTTGAATGCATGATTGAGAAACTATCTCCCATCAGGGCATATGAGAGCATGTAAGAATATAGTCAAATATTCAGACACGCAACCACATGTCAAGTTACTGAGGTGTTCAATTTGACGTGTGATCACTGCATTACATATGCATTTGAAGTAGGTTTAAAATATCTTTTTGCATTAACAATCAGATCTCAGCTTGGATGGCTCTCGTTGCAGTGAGGTTCTGCAGCAGATAACCTTTAAGTTCTGTGCTGCCGCCACTACAATCAGCGACAAGTGCCGGGTTGTTCTGGACACCTTTCTCCTTCTCCCCTCTCTGCTGCCGCGCCTCGCCCTCCTATATGAAGTGACACTAATGGAGCATTCCATAATCTTCTTCATCCATCTATCAGTAATGGGCTGTGCTATCAATCCAGCTCGGGCAGAGTGGGGGGTGGGGGTGGGGGTATCTGTAGTCCCCCTCATCGTAGCAATCCCTCATAAGGTGTGTAATAACCATTCGCCAGGATAATCTCCACCGTGATGAGACGGGCTCCAGCCAGCCTTGACCCCGGTGACACCGTGGCTGATGATGATGTCATTTCCTCAAATAGACCCCTTGTCTTGAAATGTGTGTGTGTGCGTGTGTGTGTTTTTAAAAAGACGACTGCTCCTGAGTTAGAGGTCAAAACTCTGATCTCATCTGTCTCTCTCAGCACGCTGATTGAATCGAATGACCAGAGAGAGCGGCGGAGAGAGTGAGCCGAGCCTTTTCTCATCTCTCTCGTGGCGAATATGAAGCAGGTGTTCGGTTGATTCTCCTGTTTGTTAGCAGAAAGTAGCGGGAGGTTTCGGCTCATTCAAGCTTCCTGTATTAATGAGCGTGTTCCTGTGAGGAGTGCCAGCATCGCCGGACAGCTTGCTCTCTGCTGCAGCTTTTTCATCTTCAGAATAATGGGAAACACAAAGTCTCTCTCTCTCTCCGTCTCTCTTCACATGAATTCCCCGCTCGCTTCATTGGCATGACGCTGGGACTCCATACATCGCTGACACAGGCTGTGACAAAAATGAAATTGCATTCATTACAGTGCAACATATCAAAAACAGCAATGATTACTGCTTCACTTTTCCCTTCATTCCCCTTCACTCGACACGTATACGGCGACGAGAGCTGCACGCTGATTCGCTTCATCCCTCCTCGTTTTATTTTTTTCTCTTCTGTAATTGCGACACAGTTTGTTTTTCCTCTGGTTGGCTGCTGAGGCCGATTCAGTGTGTTTCTCAGGATTGAGGCTCAGTCCAGTTTCCGCTCTGCTGTCTCTGCTTCTGTTCGCCGTCTTAATGAGCGAGCTGTTGTCAGGAGCACCAGTGATCCGCGACCTGTTTACACACCTTTGGGTTTTGCGGAGCAGAGTTTACCCAACTTATTTTTTTTAGGCCAGCATCAATCTTCATAATGTAACTTCACAGTGCGTGTCAAGCTAAGTAGCGTCTAATTGATGTAGAGCTCAGTTTTATTAAAATAGGTCACTTCAGTGGGAAAAAAACAAAAACATTACCAGCTCTAATGAAAGGCAAATGTAATGCAAATGAAGTGTAATTCATTTTTCTCCTCTTTACGGCCCAAATAAAAAGGTGTTGGGTGAGTGAGGCTCCACTAACAATGCATATTTGTGCAAACATTTGACGAGCTACTCATTGACACAGCATATTAGAAAATGAGACTAAGCTTTTAACACAAAAGCAAATTTGATGCAAATGTGGTGCATTTCCCTGTATGGCTTTTATATCATTCTTTCACTGATTCATGCTTTTAACAAAATGTGTTAAGAGACGGGTTTATCAGAGAGACTTTTCCCCACAGCGTTGATAAACTTGAACAGATGTGCACCACAGCAAACAGTGGGATCTGTCTACGTGGACCTGTTTATGTATTAAAATCAAATGTGGAGTGAAAGAGGAAGTCGTGGGAGGTCGTTACAGAACAACAAAGATGCGGTTGAACGGTTCATCAATATGATTTTGAAATGAGAGGCCAATGTTGACTTTTTTTTATTGTCTTTTTCTTCTACCCATGACCACAGCTGTTCTCTAATCTTAACCAAGAAGAGTTCAGTTTCCAATTTCGCCAAATTTTGAGATTGTTGCAAAATGGCAACGAGTTTCCTTTTTCTGTAGTGACCATGTGCAGGCAGGACACTTTCAGGATGGATTCTCACAAGCATGATAA
>OOFC01033583.1:0-15980 GCA_900323345.1 Pseudochromis fuscus | reverse complement strand
CAGAGGAGCACTCCAAGTTTGAGGGCTTATAAAATCCAAACGGTTTGAGTAATTAAAAATCCCCAAAGTAGTTTTGGTCAGCACAGTCTCCTCTGTCATCTGTTAAGTTTTCAAGGTGCTACCATGTACGGTCTGGGAGGAGATAGTTTTTAAAGAAAGTGAAATTTTGGCGTTCGATTTAAGATTGGCGTGCAAAGTGTGGATTTCCTGTTGATTTTAGCCAAGGGGTACCAGCGCGTGATTTTTAGGTCTTGATGAGTACTTCAATTCGGCTTTGGTCCCGTGTCTCTACGACGTTCCTGTGGGCCGCAGCGGGCGCCATTGTGAGCCTAGGTGGCGCTACAGAGTCCATTTTTGCAGTGGGGGGTTTGGTTTTTCCATTTTATGAAATTTTTCACCAGGCCTGATGTCCCTGCCAAATTTGGTGAGTTTTTGAGCATGTTTAGGGGGTCAAATTAAGGTTTAAAGTGACGTAATAAGAAGAAAAGAAAAAGAAACGCTACAATTACAATAGGGCCCTTGCCCCTGGTCAGGGCTCGGGCCCTAATAAAAACAAACGCTAGAAATACAATAGGGCCCTTGCCTTTTGGGCTCGGGCCCTAATTACAATAGGGCCCTTGCCCCTGGTCAGGGCTCGGGCCCTAAAAACAAACAGAGCAACAAATACAATAGGGCCCTTGCCTCTTGGGCTCGGGCCCTAATAAGAAATGACACAACACAGAGTAAATAAAGAAAAACCTACTAAAATACAGTAACAATAACATTAACAATAACAATCTCTCTCTCTGTCTATGCATACAGAACATAACAACATGCAATGAAACACCTTGTCCAGACTGAGTCGGTACTGAGAAAACACGGTCCTTTGACACCACTGTCTGAGCTGCTGTCCTCAGAATCTCCAACGTCGACATCACTTGTCCTGGTGATCTCCTCTAAAGCCTCAACAACACTAAATCTTTTTCCAGTCCGTCTTTTAGCCATAATTAATAAAGTTTTTTTCACAAAAACCAATGTTTTTCTTTCCGCTGCGTAAAATGGAATATATGTACTTGCGAGATCTGGCGTTATGCAAGCTTGTATCTCAGTCAGTCTTTAGAGCTTTAAAAGAGGGGCTACATGCCAGAAATCGCCAAACAAGTAGAATTTGTTGATTATAACTTTGCTGCGAGGAGGGGATGACCAGACAGTGCACTGCACACTGCCGTTGGCTGACGTACACGTCACTCAAAATGATGGACAGTTAGAAGTCCAATCACAGACATTTTTTGGCCTGGTTGGCTTCAGAGGGACTGTCTGCAAAGAATGAGGACTGAAAGTAAAGTTTTTGAGCAGATTTGAACGGTGAAAATGACAAAAATTGACTATATTTTTACTTTTTTTGCCATTTACTTTTCCAAAGCTGGAGGGATGTATGTACATCGTAGAAAGGTGAGAGTGGTCGTGTTGTAAAGAGGAGGCTTTCCTCCTGTGGTTTGATGATAACATATGGTGTAGAGTTAATTGATGGCTTTTCCAGCTCCTTTGATTGTCGCAGTAGCTTGTACACCAGGCGGGTGGTCAATTTCGTACAAAATGTTTAAAGTTGTTAAAATCAGTTAAAACATTTGTTGGAATATTGAATCACAATTGTTTAGTCACACTCGAAGCCTCCTGTAGCAGAATCAGTAAAAGAATTGTTGTTTCATCTGGTGGTTGTGTCATAGGCTAGGTTAGAGTCAGACCATCAATGAGCTGCAGATGCAACAATACTCATTTGCTACCGTTACTACCTTTTCTCTGTGTAGCAGAGTTTGTGTCTGTTGGACAGTTTAATTACTGCTGTTTGGGTGGGACAGTCCGAAGGTGCATGTATATTTAATCCCTTTGAGTGAGAGCACTGTTTCTACAACCAACATGCACTTGAAATTTTGTTCTATGATGGACATTTATTTCATCCAGCATGAAACTGAGATATGTTTTTTATTAAGAAGTAAAAATATTCTGTGAAATAAACAGCTTCTTGATATGTATTTCATTGAGGTATTATATGTTTTCAAAATGTAATCATCCCGAACCTATAAATTAAATTAATTATGACCGTTGACTTAAAATCATTATTTTATTGGATGGCCTTCCTGCCCTGGCACTTGGCCTTGTGCCCTTAAAAAATTAACAGCACTAAAGGCCAAGTGGCCTTGACTTTAAAATGATGAAATTCCAAGTTCGGTGTCACATGTTGTCATGGAGACATGTGACTGACAGCACTCCAGTCAGCCAATCAGCTGCTGCCTAATCAGAACTTCTCTGCCAGGGAGGCAGAGCTGTGAGGTGTGAATCTCAACTCTGAGGCGTGAAGTTCACCACTCGAGCAAAGGCAACCATTGTAAACACTGACATACTCCTAAAACAAGCTGAAATGGACAGAAAACTATGAAAAGTCATAGGAAATTCAGCTGCATTCAATTTCAATGAGAAAAGGCTTGCAAAAAGTTTAAATTGCTGGAGTTTCTCTTGGGTTTAGAGCATGGGTCCAAGAGGCTTTTTTGTAGGTCTCGAGATTATACACGTTTCTTAAATTTGGGCGGCTGTGGCTCAGGTGGTAGAGTGGGTCGCCTGTGAATCGTAAGGTTGTAGACTCGATCCCCGGCTCCTCCTGTCCACATGCCGAAGTGTCCTTGGGCAAGACGCTGAACCCTAAGTTGCTCCCAATGGTGGCTAGCGCCTTGCATGGCAGCTTGGTAGCCATTGGTGTGTGAGTGTGAATGGGTGAATGAGTTGCCTTGTAAAGCGCTTTGGGACCTAGCAAAGGTCATGAAAGCGCAATATAAATGTACTCCATTTACCATTTTATGGTTATGTAAAAGACACGTCAATCTCAATGCAGACATATACTTTGTGAACATAGCTCCAAAGTTAAACAGTGTTCTTAATTTCTTGGACCCAAGATGTAAAATTTACGAGACCACTGTTTTTATTTGAGTATCACTATTGCAAATAATTTAAGCCCCAAGCTCTTATTTTGAAATTTCAGCTATAGAAAAATACAAGAGACAAGTCTCAGGGTCCCCCAATTGGGGGACCTTGGGGTTTGAAAGTTTTAGGAACAGTACTTATGTCATAATAAGAACCTTTCCTCAGTACCTCTACTAAATCCATTCTGTGAAAACTTACCGTCACCAAACTGTTGTGTCTGGTTAAGTGCACTGTGACACCGCCTCATGGTCAACCTGACAACACAAGCAGTAAAAACACTATTAGTGGCGATTTGGAGCAACTATGGTACCTGATGTGTAGGAAATATTAATCATTATCTTTATGACAGCATAACCAGGTCTAAGATAACCAAGATTTATTTTACCTGTTGAAGGAGAACTCAACATTGAGTGGCTCTCCGAGGTAGCTGCGATGAAAGTCGGAGTTCACTTTCAAACTGACATCTTCATCGTGGATCTGTGTGCCACCAGAGCGCGTTAGATTTACTCTGTTTAATAAACCATCATGTTTGAGAGGGTGCTTCACAGTATCAAATATCCCCATACCTCTGTCACATAGCTAACATATTCCATCACTGAACCATCTCTCTGCAGCTTCTTCAAAACTACCCTGTCACCTGCAGAGAAAGCTTGTCAACACTTCTTCTGCAGCGATCAAAAACCACAAAGTGTAAATCTTTATCACAATAAGACACCTAAGGCCATCACCTATGTTGAGATTTGGTCTGCCTTCAGCCAACCCATGAACTTCGAGGTGCAGGTGGACAGCTCCTTTCCTGAGAAGGGCTCCAGTCATCGTGAACTCCCTCATTTCTTTTTCTGCATGCAGCTCCTCCAGCCAGAGGAGGGTGGAGAAACGGGTAAGCATGTTGGATGGTGACAGCACCTGAGCAAGTAGACACACCAAGAGAAGGCTAATGTGATATTTTTGTTTATGCTTTTGATGTGTGTATGCTCTTCTGTTATTACTTTTCTTTCACACAAACAATAACCTCAAATTTTATGTACAAAACACCATTTTGTATATAAAATTCTACCCACAAATGTATCCCTTTATAAAGATCTGCTCCAGTTTGTGATTCAAGAAGTATATATTATATATAGCATTATATATATTATTATATAGTATTATATATAGTATACAGGAATAAATGTTGGTCACCATTACATACCTAAAAGAGCCATTAATCAAATTTTACTGTCAGGTAGCTCTAATCAAACTCACAATGTGCAGTTTTCATACTTTATTCTACATGATAGGATAAACCGACCACACTCACCTCTCCTAGGCAGGGCTGAACTACCAGCACATTGCCCTCTGCCTCCACACAGACTCTGAGAGCCTGAGGCACTGGATAGCTAGGTAAGAAGTTTGGCAGGCATCGCCTTGTAAGTCTGGAAATAGAAAAATAAAACTCAAACAAGAGGTAACGCACATCCTTTAATTTTGTTTTTTAAATAACCTTAGTTTGGGGATGAGCACAGCAAGAAGAATGATAATAATGGTGATAATAATATTTATTATTTTCAGATTTGTATTTAATAATGACTAAAATCTATCTAGAACAAGTATAAAATCCAGACTTCACTTTTTCATTTTCATTTCAACCTCTTTGCATAAAAAAGTGAAAATCTCTTATAAATTATACTATTAATAATCCATTATTAAAACTATAGATCACAATTAGGTTGACTAAACTGCTCACAAACATAGTGGTAAATATTAGTGCCAGCAATGTAGCAGTAATATAGGCCGGCACATGTTTTGCGAGCTTGTTGCACTCCTCAGAATTGTTAGATTCTCCTGTTGTGGTACCTTGGTGTTGCCTTTAAAGCAGATACAGTGGTCACATGAGAGGGTGCTGCTGAGACCAGACGAGCATTGCTGGGAGTGTAGGGAGCAGAGGGCTTCAGCAGGGTCTGGTCTTCACTGCCCACCGTGACCTCCAGGCGCCTCCCGATGGTGAAAGAGGAGAAGTGCAGCAGTAGCAGCTCAGCACAGCTTCCCAGGCTCCTGAGGAGTTTCCCAAACATGTAAAGCAGCAGCAGAGACTCACACAGACACTTCACCCTCTGTTAGCCCAACTGATTTTAAATATAAAAACACAGTTTACGTGTATCTTTTATATTAGTTATATTGTGAGATATTACTGTTATTTACATAACCGCCACAACAAGAGCTTTAAAGCACAACTTACTTTGATTGGCAGGATATTGTAACAGACAGTCGTTCTCCTGGTGAAAGGTCCACATCCATTTCCTGTCTTCTTACACCAGCAGAATGGTTGGTCTCCTGCATCTCACCATTACCTTTTTCTTCCTTTTGACTGACTTGCTGTTCAGAGCAGTTTTGTTGCAGAGGTTGTTGTTTGGGCCCATGTGGTTTGGATCCATTGACAGTTAGCAGGGTGAACTGTTCTTCTGAGTCCCAGCCAGCAAAGTCACAGTATTTTAACCTGTGGGTCTCTGAACCTTTATTTCTATTATGAAAGAAACATTAAAACCATATAGGACAGTACAATGTGAAGATGATGGAAAAAGTATATTGCTCTGCAGCAATCACTGAGCAGTTTCATTTTCTCTCAGATTGGAGAAATGGGAACCAAAATGCACAAGGTGCCAAAAGCTTTAATGAGGCTGCAAACACAAGAGCATCCTGGTTAATAATAAGATCTACAATTAACTCACTGTATCCACAGCACCAGCTCTCGTCTCTCTCCAATCATTAAATCCCCAAACTGGCCATAATCTGTTACTTCTAGGCCTCCTTTGTTTTCCAAGATGCTTTGAAGTTCAGCCTCTTTGAGAGGTATGGGAGAAACATTCATACTGTAATGAGAACACAAAGGAAAACATCAAAATGAATATTAAAAAGTCAATAAACATAGAGAGCTGAAAGGGTTTAATGGATCAGTCACTTATCAAACAGATATTATTTTTGACATTTCAAGCTTAGCAGTCAATCAGTGAATCAGTAGATCAAAAGAGGATGCAGAAAATCATTAGCTGCAAGTTTGAAGACTGTCGCTAATACCTCTGCAGGCAGGGTGCCATGCACAGGGCCCTCCAAGAGTACAAGGACTGGCTGCTCTCCACCATGACCAGGTTGACCATGTGCCCTGGTGAAGGCTGGTAGTGCGCAGGCAGCAGCAGAGAGTCGAGGCTGAAGAAAACACTGTAGTCCACCACTCCACTCTTACCATACATGCTCGTTACACACACCTAGAGACAGGGGATCATCATCAGTGAAGAGGAATGAAAGAGCTCATTCGTTTGACAGTTAAAGTTTCATCCTTCTGATGTGAATGATCCAATGTACATTTTAAATTTTGCAGTGTATTTCCCAATAAAAACGACCTCATTATGGTGCACATGTACACGCTAAAACAATGACAGTAACCTGGTCTAGGCGGCAATAGCGTAAAGGGACCACAGACTGAGCCTGGGTGGTCCACTGGTTATGACTGATAAAATATTTTGCTTGGACCCAGTCTCCTTTCATAGGCTCATAACCTGTGAGGAAAGACAGAAAACACACAGTATGCCAACAGGTAGGAGAGTGAACATTAGCCTTCAGCAGACTGGTAATAAATTTTGGTGAGGCTATAGGTTTGTCTTAAATACTCTTAGACTGAGAGGTAAGTAAACATCATATGTGAAGATGTAAGTGGTTGTTAAACCTGTCAAAAATACTGTCTGGAGCTTAATGGGCAGTGTATGTGTGGACCACTGAGTAAGTTAATTTAAAGTGTCACGAGGTCTGTAGGCTCATAAATGTAGCGTGTTAAGTAAAAAGAGTATCAGTACCTTCCCAAAGACTGTGGCGTGGGAAGAATGTGGTCTGATTTATGTAGCCACCATTTCCATCAAATGATGTGACTGTGCCAATGAGAGGACGTAGCTGCACGCTGTCAGCTTCTAGGGAGATTTTTGCATCCTCCCAAGCATCTGCACTTTTCTCCACCTACATGACAGGATTAAATGATGCATTTTTAACAAAGCTCACTATGAATAAACAATGTTACATAGGACCTGGTCACGTCTCACCACAATCAGTATGACATATATTATTTTCAAACTTTCCAAATGTATTTCTCCACAAGGGCACATGATACACACGCTTTCTCAACTCTGCACTGCACACTTGCAAAGCTCTCAAAACACGCAGTTGAGCAGGGAGCACCTGCAATGTGGCTCTACGTGCTTACAAAAGGTGAGTTTTGACACTTTCGGGGCTGGACAGTGGCTGACTGTCCCATTCATCTGATTGGTTACTTTTGAATACCGACTAAGACCTTCGATTAGTTTGATCACTGACACCTAGAACCAAGAAATTCACTATCACACCAAAGAAATCAGAGCAAATATGTCTCACATTAAGTTGACTTGTGTTCCACTTGCTTGTAGGCACCTGCACGACTTTTGAGGCTAAATAAGTGCAATATATCAGTCCTTAGAGGTAACAAAAAGAGGCACACTCATAAGAAATTATGTGCACACTTTTTATAACCACAAAAAAAAATAAAAAATTCACAAATGCAAAGTATATACTGCATGATGTCTGCAAATTCAAACTGCCCCATATATGAAGCACAATTTCCTCACCCTTAAAGCTTTCCATCCCTTGTGGGCACCATCTCTGACTGCAATGCAGTTCACCAGGTCCCCCTCTTTAAGTTGCATCCCACCCAACACTTCTTCTATGGTGAAGTAGATGGCATCGTCTATCATGCCATAATCCAGACACAGCTGGGTCACCACACTGCCACACAGGTGGCGAATGTCCTCAGTGGCTGGTCAGCAAAAAGAAACATGGAGATGTGTTAGTGTGTCCACACCTACAATACTGAACAGTTATCAAACAGTTATCTGAGGGGATGTTGCTTTTACCTGGCTCAGTAGAGACAGTGCTTTGTCCATCTTCCTCTTGTCTCCTCCACAATGGAGACACCAACTTGGACATGACCCAGTGCACAGCAGAGAGCATGTCGTCAAAATGGTAGCTGAAGCAGCTAGCTATGCCCACACTGAGAACACAGGAGAGTTCTTAACACGGGAAATATGTGGTAGTTATCTAAGTAAACAAAACGTAAAGCCGTTCATCCACGTGTACAAGTTTATCACATGCCTGCTAGTCAGGAAACAAATGCTATGTAACACAGCCGAAGGTAAAGTTCGTCAAATGCTACCTCAGCAATTAATGTCGGGGCCGTGGAGAGCAGTGATTCCCAACCTGTGGGCCGCGATGGTATTGCACGTGAGCCGCCAAATCATTTCCAAAATAGTAGGATGTAATTATATAAAAAAATATATAATATACAGAATGATTTTATAAATGTTGAAACTCAATTATAATGATATTACAAATGTTCAAATATAATTTTAATTATTTTGTTTTGTTTTTCCTTCAAGTATTAATTGTTTGTAGTGCCACCAAAATCCCCTCAAACATCACCTCCCTCTGGTTATACTACATCACTGAGTGTGTGAAAAGGTGATTTTGCGTAATTTTGGGGAATTTTGATTGGCAATAATATTCAATAACTTCCTATTAATAGTGGGTAGTGCCACCACAATCTCCTCACACATGAATGACCTCCCTCTGGTTGTGCTACAACACGTATTTTGGGAGAAGGCGCTTTTGTATAATTTTGATGAATTTTTAGTAGGAATAATATTCAATAACTTCAAATTAATAGTGTGTAGTGCCACCAAAATCTCTTCATGCATCAATGACCTCCTCCTGGTTATACTACAACACTTATTTTGGGAAAATGGGTTTTCACATAATTTTGGGGAATTTTTATTCAGAATAATAGTCAATAACTTCATATGAATAGTGTGCAGTGCCACCAAAACCCTTACAAATGAATGACCTCCCTCTGGTTATGTTACAACACTTAGTTTGGGATTCAAATGATCACGATTGTTATCAGGCTTCTGCAGAGCTTGATGATGAGCTGATCATTTGAATCAGGTGTGTTGGAAGAGGGACACATCTAAAACATGCAGGACATGTTTGGATTGAGCACCCCTGATGCAGATGAAACAAATTAAAATTATGCAAATATGGCAACAAGTGAGTAAATGACTGCTTCTCTTCCAGTCTGAAATGCTAAAGCACTTTGCATGTGCCCGGGAGCTCTAGGTCACCGTTATCAGGAGGGGCCATAGACAGTCTACGGGAGAGGGGGGTGGTAAGACAAATACAGTAAACCTGGAGGGGTGAGGTAAAAAATACACTTTGAGGTTTACATTTGAATTTTACATGAATGGCTGTGAATTGTATGAAGTCAAAGGCCTTACGGCATTAGAAAGTGGTCATGATTCATTAGCGTAATATATTAACTTGCACTCCTTGAAAAAAATGGCTCTATAAGATGCAGAGTGCAAGTGATATGATTTATGCACATTATCACGGAAAAGCTGGTGTGGTCAGCATTGGCCATGCATTGATAATCCATCCATCCATCCATTTTCTATACCTGCTTATTCCACACTTGGGTCACAGGGGTCTGCTGCAGTCTATCCCAGCTGTTATCAGGCAGGAGGCGGGGTACACCCTGGACAGGTTGCCAGCCTATCGCAATGCATTGATAATGTATATATTAATTTACTTTGGATTTAATTACAGTGACCTTGTGAGACCCAGGTTTGGTTTGCCTCAAGTTGCATTCATCAGAGGTTTTTATATATTCAAAGAAAAATGTGAATGTCCTCAAGTTGGACTCATTCATACCCATAGACTGTAACTCCAATTTACCATGCAACAGTTCTATTGTCACTGACAGCTCACAGTCCAGGTTAGCACCCATAAAGCATGTTTGTTCATTTTTGTCACAGTTTACACACACAAGTTATAAACAATTCAATTAGTACACATACACAAAATAAACTACAGAACAGTTTAATCAAATGGCTTCACAGTCAATGTTCTGCTCATGTGTTTGGAATGAATAGTGTAAAATAGACCCCTGTCTTCATCTCCCTGTTTTACACCAGTCTATATTATTTCTGTGTGAAATCAAGAGTATTTGATCCTTACAGCTTTCACTATCACATGTTACCATTAGACAAATAATATTTTATTTTGACCTTTAAAACTTTTTTTTCGTGAGTGATTCCAAGGGGTGAAAAAGGCAGCGTTGTGACACATATCACAGAAAACATAGTTCAATTTTTTTGTCATCTGGCCTCTTTTCAGTATGTCTAAAGAGCTGTTATTCAGTATTTTAGTTTTTCTAAAAGTGGTTTAGACAAACATCAGGGACGATGTTGTGACATATGTTAGTGAGTTACACTGTTTGCTTAACACCCCTGTCTGTTTACTGCTATTCATTATATTACTGACAAACATTACTCAAATTATACCATGTATTTTTTAGGATATTTCAACAAAATTTTACTGTCTTGCAAGGCTTTACAAAATGATTTCCAGCACAGCATAAGAATTTTTAACAACAACAATTTAAGTGTAAAAGCTTGCATTTATCAATTTTATTGATTTAATGTGATACAGCTGAACCAACAAGACACAAACAATTGACTGGATTAAAATAATACCCATTCATCAAATCGTCACAATACCAGTCCTATAGTCTCCAGAATGTGATATCTTTCGAAGTACCTTCAGAGTACCGAAAAAATATCCAGATATACTGTGTTGTGTGTTTACATTTACAACTTCAAGTATATGTACAATCTTTTAAATGTCTATGTTCTGTTTTGTTTTTGGTTTTTACTGTTATAGCCTTGTAAAAGATACCATGAATTATGATGAGGTTTAAAGGTCGCTATGTTGTGTGAATAAACATGCTTTAAAATGAGGTATATATGATTCTTAGTTAACGGAGTTGCAATAAGTAGTAAAACCTGCAAAAACAGTGATAGGGTCTATATGGCAGAGCCATTATATTGATTTACAGCTGTTCCCAAAAAGCATTTTTATGTAGGTGGTTTTAAATTCTCTACCTTCAGGAGACTGTGGCAAATGCTATGGCATTAACGTCACGACTTTATGTATGAAACATTTAAATAGTTTCCACAGGAAAGGCCCAGAATAGTTTCATGAACACATGTGGTAGTTCTGCAGTCCAGTGCTGGGTGGGAACAATTCATGCACCAAATCAGCATTCAAGCTCCTTGTTGATCTCGTTGTTTATTTCTGAGCTTGTATTTTAAAGCTTCTAATGTTTTCATAGTGTTTACTATTGCCATGACTCTTATTTGTGGAAATGCTTTGCCCCTGCTTGCACTGACATGTTCCTGTTTTCACCACAAGAGGGCAGTGGTTGTGCTCTGTAGACAAGACAACAACAGTGTCCACAACAGAGTGCAAATAAGGCCAAGGGAGGAATCAGATCAGATACTAATCTCAGAGTCTGTGTTGCTATAACTAGACACTCTACCAGCCCTGTTCGTGGACAAACAAATGCCCCATGTAAAATTGTGCCAGCTATTGTGAGAGTCATAGGAAAACAACAAACTCCTTGCTTAACCAGATGGTGTTTGACATGAGTCTAAACTTTTCTTGTGTACTGAGCAGCTAAAATACACATGCAAATGAACAAGTACTGGTAGAGTACAGGGCAATCTGCTTGTTGAACAGTTTGGCTACAGCAGGTTATCTCCTCAGGGTGAGAAGAGTTATTTAAAGACCTACTGGCTCTCTGCCCATAGTGAAAAGAAAAGCATGTCGAACATTAAAATGTTTACAGACGTGTCTGAAATTAGACTAAACCAAGGAAATAAACATATTTGCACATGTTGATGATGACTGTTGATTCTTAAAATGTGATGAGTTGCCAAAACATGTTGTCAATAAAGAAACATCTCAACAACTCAGAATTTTACTGAATTAAAACTGACTGAAACTTGTTTTTGTTTTCTGAGAAACACAATGCCATAACTATGCATATGAGAGTTAGGTGCTATACTATATTTTGAAAAATATTAAGAATGTTGTCCTCTCCATTTTCTTTGTAATTTATGAAGTGCAGTAGTTGAAGATGCTGTATTTAAAAAATTGTCATTAATTGCAGAAACCTAATGCATTTATACATGAAAAGATGGTAAGGAGATTGGAGAATCTGCTGAAGTCCAGGTTTTTCAGTAAATTCTGAGCTACTGGGATATTCACACTCAATCATCTCTGGAGTTCACAAAGAAGGGTCCAAAACAGGAAGAAACACCCAGTGAGGAGCAATTCACTGAAGTCGAATTAGTTTGAGCTGATTGACCAGAAATAGGAAGTCAACTTGTTATAACCAAGGTCTGCAAAAGAAAACATCAAACCTTGAAGCAGATGGGCTCGAGCAACAGCAGCTGGACAAGGGAAAAATGGAAAAATGTTTCTGATGAGTCTCAGTTTCTGCTCTGACATTTACATGAAAGTGTCACAATTTGAAGTAAACAACCTCAAAGCACTGATCCATCCCTCCTTGTATTAAAAATGTATAGGCTACTGCTGGTGGTGTAATATTATGGGACAGATTTCCTTGGCACATTTTGGACCCCTTATTCCCAACTGAGCATGGTTTCGACTCCACACACTACCTGAGTACTGTTGCTGACCACATCAACCCCTTAAAGACCACAGTATCTTCTACTTTTAGAAGAATAACATGTCATGTCACAAAGTTCATATTCACTCTGGTTTCTTGACCATGAGAGGACTGGACTCAAATGATCTCTGCAGTCGCCAGATCTCAGTCCAATACAGCACTTTTTGGGTGTGGTGCAACAAAGATTCGCATTAAAAGGCCTGTAAATCTGTAGCAGCTGTGTGATGCTATTATGTCAATGTGGACCAAAATCTTTAAGAAATTAGCCAACACATTTAGTGAATTTTAGAAAATACATTATAAGGGATTTTTTTTCCCACCTGTACTGATTGGTAGGTGCATAATTGTTTGTTTGCAAAACCAAGGACCCAGCACCCTTGTCTTGGCTTGGGGAGAAAGATCTTATTCAACATGATTTTGCTCTACACGTGTAGGGGGAGATGTTGTGTCCCCTTGAAGAATATTCTCATCTGAACATGTGGACAGGATAAGTTCACCCTCCAAAGAAGTGCCAGACGACACAACAGATCATATATTAATAATTAGTTAGCTGTAAAAATGCTGGAAGATGGATTTTGTTTTTGACTCAGGTTGATTCCAGTCTTTATGTTAAGCTAAGTGGTTGATAGATACAGCTTAACATTTACTCTACAGAACTATTCATTCAGTCATTCAGGTCATTCGTTATCCAAATAGTTTCAAATTTAGGGCAACAAGACTCGGTTTTAGATCTTTGTAGACTCTGAAGTGAAGACCAAGTCAAGTTGCCCTTGACTAATTAATTGTCAAGGACTGATTAATTTTAGGCATTCATATTTAGACATATTTTACCAAAAAAAGCAGTTCTCTAAGGATGGGCATGTGTGTCTTGGAGGCTCAAAAGCAGCCAAACAAAATGAGACACTTGTGTTTAGAGATAGAAAGGGTGTGTAACTGCAGGCATTTGTGAAATTATATTTAAGCTAAATGCAGAAAAGAAAAGAAAAGAAAAGAAAAGAAAAGAAAAGAAAAGAAAAGAAAAGAAAATTAAAGAAAAGAAAAGAAAAGAAAAGTGAAAACAAATTTAAAAAAAAAAAACAAACAAACACATTTCTCAAGATGCCTGTGAAGACTCTGGTTTATCTAAGCAGTGTTGAAAACATGGACTTAGGTTTTTGATTCTTGATGATGTTTTGCCTCTCACTTGTGGAGTGAAGAAGTGTCTTTGATAAAAAGGTCAAATGTAATGCTGTTTGGACATAGTTTCCAAAACAATGTTACTTTAACAATGTGCATACGTCTCTTGGAGTCTTATCAAGCAGTCTAACACTGATGGAGGTGGTGGTTATTAATATCATTTGTAGTAAGTGTAATATATGAAGAAATATTTAAAACTAAATGTTGATATCAATCTTCTCTTCTTGTCAGGAAAGTAAAAAATAGAATATTCCCAAGATGTCTGTGAATATTGTCAATCACCCAGGTCACGATCATCCAAACCAGCACTGAATGTAAAGAAACAGGGTTTTAGATTCTTGAAGATACCTTTCCTCTCAGAGTGAAGAAGCTTCTTAGATGAGAAGTGAAACATGTAAATGCTATTTAGACATATTTTATATAGATATTTCTTTAAGGATGTGCACGTGCACAACCTCTCACTCACCACTATACACTATTTGCTCGGGTTGGATGGACTGCTTTATCATCTCGTACACTCATCCATTCGGACACCTTTGTCTACAAAGCTGATCTTGGACTACTTCCACCATACATTACCCATAAACCCGGGATCCTACAGTCTTCGTTCCCAGGACTTGTTAACTTTAACCGTCCCTAAAGCACAGACAAAACTGGGGAAAAGGGCATTTAAGTATGCATCAGCATACCAGCTGCAAAATTGACTAACTCATTGAGAGCTGGTCTCTCTGACCAATGCAAAGACATTTTAAAGGACCTGTATGTCTCATCTGACTGCAGACACTGTGACTGACATTTATTGTCCCAGCTATTGATGCACACTTGTAAGCCTTTTGTTTTTTAACATCCATAGTTCTTTCAGTAATATACACTCATTTATTTACATGTTCAAAATAATTAATCTGTGTGCTTTTTACTGTGTTGCTTTAACTGTGTGAGCTGCTGCCTGTCTGGGCCAGGACACTCTTGCAATATATGTCAAATCTTTTTTTTTCTTGGTTAGAATAAAAGTTTTTTGTTGTTGTTAATTTGTAACTTGGAGGCTTAATAAGCAGCCAAACACATTAGACACCGGTGGAGGTGTGATTATGGATACTGTAACCAGTACATGAAATGCGTCCTCTTTTGGACAGAAGTGGAAGATAGCAGACATAAAAAACTGAAGGAGAGAGGTGGGGTGGGTCACCTCCTGTGCACGTGATCCCTGGCTACGCCCCTGTAGTAATATCAGAGATGTGAGGGTGGATGGGATGAGAGCACAAAGAGAGAGAAGGGGAGAGAAAAAGACAGGGAAGGAGGAGGTCTGCCTAAACCCCGCCTCCGATCTCGGATCCTCTCGCATTTCTTCTTCACAGCCCCTCACGCTGAGAATAGAGAGAGAAAGAGAAGGAGAAACAGAAAGAAGGACACACGAAGAAGAACAAGAAGAAGAAGAAGAAGAAGAAGTGGGGGAGCAGCGAAACGACCATGGCAATACCCAGAAGGTCTCAGCTTGAGATAGTGTCCGATCACAGCGCACTTCAATCACCGTCGATCACGGCTCGGAGCATGCAGGCGCACAATAGACAGAGTCCTGATGAATGAGGAGCCGTACCTGGGCCGTGGACAAAATGAGGGTCATCTTCATCCAAAACGCCGGTTTCGTCGCAGCTTTCTCGCCTTTCTCGTGATGTTGGCAGCGTTTTTAACACGACAGATAATGTGAACGAGCCAGAATTAACCACAGCTGATCATGCCAGTCAATTGAGGAGTGAGGAGATCAATTTATTTAGGCTTTTTTATTTTTATTATTATTATTTTTCTTTTAATGGGGTAGAGCTTGCACATATATTATAGTCAATATATCATCTTTGAATCGAAAGTGTGCTCAGCTTCCGGCATGCAGCCTGCTGTCGAAATCTGAATATGTTTTATATTTTATTACAATATTGGCACTAGAATTAATTTCTATCCAGCGATAGAGGAGTATGTATGAGGTTAATATGGACCGATCATTTTAGACCTTTGTGCTCAGTTAGTGATCTGTTAGTAGATGATTATATAGCGATAATAACATGAATAGGTAGGAGGAGAAACCTCTGTTCTCTCTGATCAAAGCCAATTGATCAATTAAGACAATCTGGAAATGTTAGTTTCCACGTGTAATAACATGACTAGCGTTATTCCTTGTAATTTATTTATTTATTATTACAATTATTAGGCCTATAAGTATTATATTATCAATTTGTTTCTAAGTAGGTAGTTTGAGATATTTAACAGTGGGAAG
>OOFC01033582.1:0-25917 GCA_900323345.1 Pseudochromis fuscus | reverse complement strand
GTGATGCACCATATGTCACAGCGCTTACTAAAAACAATCTGTTGCCCATCAATCATTTTACAATGACACGAGATATTCCAATTACAGAGAAATTAGTTCTGAAAGAAGCAGGAAAATGCAGCAAATAAAAAACATTTCACCTTAAATCTGCTGTTAAGTGATGTTTTTATGCAATCAGAGGAATATTAAACTTCACCAAGTTCTGTCTCGGTGGTGCTTCAGGGAAGATCAGAAACTTACCCAAATCAATATAAATGAATATCAAGGCTATCAAGACCAGACTCAACTTTTATGTAATGAGGACAAGGTGCACAAACAGAACAAGTGTCCCACGAAGCAATCTCACCCAGAGGGCCTCAGAATAACAATGGAGGACCACCCATAGAAAGGAGTAAAGGCCTCAGAAGCATGATGAATTACATTACCTGAAACTAAAACATGGCTCCTGCCCTATAGTATATGCACTTTTTGACAAATATGCATAAATACAGGGGCCCTTAAGGAAAACCCTAATGTGAAACCACACAACTAAACATTTTGGAAATGTGCCGACACTTTGGGGAAACTCCTCATCTGTAACATCATCATCTTCATACAAGAGCCAGAGTCATAAAGCAACAGTTTTGGCGTGAACCTTGACTAACCTGCATGGAGGCCAGACCTCTGCCCCGCACAGGCCCTTTGGTTTGAGGTGGAAAAGTCTGAGTGCAGCTCTATTGACCCACATCAGTGTCCGTCCTCACTAACACTTTAGTGGCTGAATGAGATCAATTCCCTGCAGCAAAGTTCCAACATCTCCCAGAAAGCCTTCCCAGAGGAGTGGCAGCTCTTATAGCTCCATACTAATGTCCAAGGTTTCAAAATTAGATGTGCAAGTCATTGTTGTGCAGTAATAGTGCAGATTTTTACCAACTGCATGTTTTCACCATCCTAGAAAACTACAATGTGCAAACAGCTGTGCAGTAGTCTGACCCGCACCGACAAGGTAATAATACTGTGCATAATGTTCACCCAGCTCACTGATAAGTTTATATTTAGTTGCTGAATACATGCAACACTGTGCAGCAACCTTAGTGTTTTATACCTCTCTGCAGTACTGTGTGTACCCCCCCACCACCAGTCTTTGGAATAAAAAAAACAACTTGGAAGTAATTTTAATAGTAAATTATGTCAATGTTTAGGCTCCAGTAAAAAGGATTGTGCATGTGTTTACTTTGTAATCATGTTGTATTACCTGTAGTACCTGATGTATGTTGTGTAGGCCAATCGTATTACCTGTGTGTGCGTGTAAGACACAATGACCCTATCAAACAATTATTTGGTGCCAAGAGTTCACTGCACTGCTGTCCAACAGTTTAACACACACACACACACACACACACACCCACACACACACAAACACACACCTATCTCTCAATCTCCTTTGTCACTAGAATAAATCCTGTCAGCTGATCAGATCACCAGAGCCTATTAAGCGAATGCTGAAACAATGCTGCTTCACCCACTAAGCCCCGCCCAGTCACCTCACTGCCAATCAGGAGGAGCACAGAGACCACACGCCACCTCTCTGAATACATCAAACTGCAGTTTAAAAACAACAAAAACAAGTCTTCTCTGGTCCTAGTCATGCCTGTAGGTTTCAAAGTCTGTGGATCAGTGCTGCAGGTCTGCTGTAGCTCCTCCCCAAAGTTCAATGGCAATAATGCAATTTAAGATTTTCACTAAAATTTATGAATACCAAAAATGAAAGTTCAAAAACAGTAAACAAGATAAATTTGGTTATTAGAGACCACCTCTAAACTCATCAGCAGTCTCTCATGGACAAACTGCAGCAGACAACTCTGTTTGAAAAACGCCTTCAATATGTTTTTTGGTTGTGCCATAGACTGGAGCTAGAATCGATGGAGCTAATGGGATGTCTCCCATTGGTTGCTGGACTCCTGTTCTGAAACCAAGACATCAGCATTTGAACGTTACTATGTTGATTGTTTGGAGCCAGAAGTGACCATATTTGGATATGAAGGGAGGAGTGAGGAGGTGCGTCTGACCCTTGAACCTGAGGTCACTGGTCTGATTTTTGAGCCCTGGTTGCATCGTCTATTCAGTCTATATCTAGTCTATATCTAGTCTATATCTAGTCTATCCTACACTGGATGCCAATGTAATAATATCAGCTGGTAACAACTGTGTTTTTTGTTCAGTACTTAGCAAAGTATGTTTGCAGACATTTTATTGTCAATTAGGAATCTCGCTAAACTTATTTAACACAATCATTTAGATAAGTGAAATCCAAACCAGCAAAGATTGTCTCTTTGTAAAACAAGAGATGGAGATTTACAATCTGCTGTAATAAAACTGTTTTCCTTTCATACTGATGCTGCACTGACACTGTCTGTCCCACCTGGAGGTTTCTGTTTGATCATTGTGGGAAATATATTGGGACAGATGGTGTTCAACCCTGCATCAATTCCTCAGGTGTCAGTGTTGAACATCAATGCTTCCTGCTCACTGAAGTCTGAATTTTACCATATTTGACCCATTACCAAGAAAAAAAAGAGCCAGAGCACCTGGAAATCAGCCTGATGTGTGTGACAGATGTTGCTGTGTGGAAAATGTGTTGAGTGTTTCCAGATAAATGCTGATGTCTGCAGAGGTTTGATGCTACATCCTGTAAAACCACATGTTGGTTGGCCTTCTAAGAAGTTTTTCATGATTTGTGGAGCACAAAGCATCGTTCCCAGTGGGGTGATATTTCTCTGTGCACTGTGAAGTAGCTTCTTAGTCCTTTCATTTAAAGTAAGTCATCAACTGTAGGTGCTATATTTATTCATGAAAAACTAATTTCCCACCAAGGTGGAAATGAGCTCATAAATCCAGGATGCAGTCCTGTTGTCATGCACCATATGGACATCTCAGTGTGTCTTCATCTCTTCCTCACTTTGGTTTTAATGGGTTGTTCCCTCCTTTTTTCCTTCATGTCTTTTCCTTTCTATTTCACGACCCTTATCCGTCCAGAAAGTCTCTTCACTAGTATGTATCACTTTTCCTGACTTAGTCCATCTCTTCCTCGCTCTCACTCACTTTCTCTTTATCCCTCAGACTGCAGTGATGGCGAGCCCTAGGATCAATATCAAAGCTTTGCATAATTCAGCAGCCGCCTCAATAATATATGACGCAATGAGCCACTTTGGAAGGATGCCTCCGCTCTCTCTGCGAGCCTCCGTCTCTCCCTGTGTCTCCTTCCTCAGCCAGGTGAAGTCAACCTGCGCTGCCATGTGCATTAATGATGAATGTGTAGTGTTTAAACAATGAAGTTCAATTAGTTCCTGAATGTTCAGCCTCCATGTTAAAAAAACAGTTCTAAATGTGTTCCTCCTTTGGCTGCGTGAACAAATGTCAGAGAGTTGTAAACAACAAAAAAAAGCTGCATGATTCACAGAGCTGTGCATCAGCCTGTTGAATGTGGCTGTAGCTACCACTGCAGTTTATATTGTTACAGACAGAAGACATGAAGAAATTGAAGGATTCACTCAGTATCTAACACTGAGGAAGATTTCTGTATCTGCAGCTGCAACAGTGCAACATGCTATATGATGGAGATCTAATACACCAACCTGCAGAACATTACCACAAGCACTGGTGTTACTACAGAGCACTTTATTATTAATGAGGAAGTTCATAAATTTCACAAAAACTTTTCTTATGGTTCAGTTTGTTTTCTTCAATCCGCTGTTGGAGAAATCTGTGGTTCACTGTATGTAGAAACAGACGAACAGAAAAGTGAAGCCAACAGACTCTTTCCCTGACTGACTGATATTAGACTGACTGATAAAAGAAGGAAAATTCAACTTGAAGAGCCACCATTACACACATACATCCAAGAATCAGCCTGTAGGAAACATCAGGCTCATACAGCGGAGTTAGTATTAGTATACACACAGTTTTACCTACACCCATGGGAGCAGTTTGAAAAACATCTCCAGAGATCTCAGTACCAAGATCAAAATGTAAAAAATCAGAAAAACCTTTTCACATCTCAGGAAAGTGAAATGTCATCTACTTAACTGCTGAATATCAGGAAATTGAGTTTTATTGGCTGTTTATCAAATCTTTATCAAACTACTGAACAGAAAGACATTAATGCATCTGTGAATTATAAGGAACTGTTATGATCACTTGTGTTTTCTTGGAGTTCTACGTTGTTATTCTTTGATCTCTTGGTTTTGACTCGTTAGTTTTTCCTTGGTTGCTTAGTTCTGTGTTTCTTGGTTTTCTTATTTCACCCTGTTGCACTGTCTGTCTCCCCTGTCTCTGTTTTATTTTGTAAGAGCACTTTCTGTGTGTTATGTTTTAGTGTTACTTCCTGTCTTTGTGCTCGTCCCTCCTGTTTGATCGCTGGCCCTGCCCTAATGTGTCTCACCTGTCTCACTGCTGTGCTCACCTGTGTCCTGTCTGATAATCACTGCTCCCCACAAACACTCCCTGCCTCTGTCTTGTCTTTGTCACTCTGTAGTTGTACCACGTCTGTGTCCCTGGTGATCCCTCCCGTTCTCTCCTCCTCCTGGACGATTTACACTTTTGTCCGTCTCTGGATTTTGTTTCTATGGATTTTTGGGTTTTGGTTTTTGAGCCCCTCCTGCCCTCTTGTTTTGGACTTCAGCTTGGTTTCCTGTTTCTACATCCTGCAACAGGAACACATTTTAATAGAGCTCCTGAATTAGCATTGTATTAGCAGTAGAAAGTAGCCTCATTCAGTATGGTGTGGGTTTATTTTCTTAAGTGGAAAGGAACTGAGAGCTTAACGGGAGAAGTTTAAAAATGTCTTTTCTGAGAAATCAGATTTTTTTTTCCACTTCAGTTTAGCAGGCAGATGGCTCTAAATACTACAGTACCCATGAGCCTCAGTTGAAGCAACTGTCTAGAAAAAGTCTGACAGAGTCTTAGGCCGTTTCTCAATATGCCTACTTGTCTGTACTTGCGTTCTCACGTACTCATGAAACGTCATCAGTCGGAGACCGAGTACTGTTCATATTCAAAGTACACAACTGGCCGAGAACACATGAAATACCCGGATGTGTTCTGGTCTGAGCCTGCATCAGACCAGACTTGTGTGGACTTGGGAAGCCAATTAACCCATAATGCATTTCACAACAAATTTAGCGACAATGGTGGGAGAAAATTCACAGTAATAAATTAGACATATTAGCGTCGTTGTTTAACTGTGTTGTTGACTGTGGGTTTAAGAGGTTTTTTTAGGTGAGAATTAAGTTGTTTAAAATGTTGATATGGTCTCTGCAGTAGTTAATCAGGGGATACAAGTCATTCTGTGTAAATCTAACAGAGTCCATGTAAATTTATATTTGTTTCTGTGCAAATCTGCTTGGCTGAGGGTAAAATTCATGTTTAAAGCTATTTAAGTTGACTGTAATGTTAACATAGGTACGGATTAAAATCACAGCTGAGCGGTGATGTGACGTCATCAAGTACTCTGGTGTTTCAATTGCACTTTAGCCTTGATGCGTTCCTGCGTTCTTGCTAGTCCGTACTTCGGAGTCCGACTCACAAGTACGTTCTTGCCAAGTACGCAACTACGGACTTGCGTACTTTGTATTGAGAAACAGCCTCATTAACCGTCACTGCTGCAAATGGGATCCTGAATTAATCCAAGCTTGACTCAAAATGTGACCATGAACCAGATGAAACTGCAAAATCTTTAACTTCCTGATCATATAAATGTACCTTTGGAGTCATAAATACCTTCTCACAGATTTGTATGAACTTTGAAAATCAAAGAAAAACAATGCAGCCGCTGATCTTTTGTGATCCTTCAATTCAACTCTTTCATCCAATCCTTGAACTGCTCTCCTACTGTGAGGACATAACCAAGATTTTTTAGTTTGGCAGCAATGGACACCCAGTTCATGTTCAGAATGAAATGAGCACAAATACAACTCAGCTGTTGCATTCTTATGTAAAGTAGTAGTTAGCATTTAGCTTCAGCCTTAGCACTCATCTGGGAGTGACTCTGAATGAACAAGTCAGTTGAACTTGCCAACAACACAGACACCAGAAACAAACATGAAATTTTTATGTCACCCTAACCGATGGAAGCCAGCGCCACTCACTAGCTCTTCACCGCATTCACTGCCCCGGGCACTGGGGAGTGTTTTACTAGAAAGCACCACACGAGATGATGTGCAGAGAGGCAGAAAGACGGAGTCAGCTAAGTGCAAACGGCCTTTCCAGGCTGGTTCAGCTGAGGGTCAGAGAAATGGAAACCGACAGCTCCTCAGATGGAGGAGTAACGATAGCTGACGCTGTGAGAGCAGACTGGGCAGCAAGTGTGTGAACATACAGAACTCATACTGTGTGAGACAGAGGGGTGTGTGTGTGTGTGCGTGCATGTGTGTGTGTGTGTGTGTGTGTTGTCAGCAGGTCTTTGGAAGGTTAGAGTGTCCCAGAAGTCCACAGACAACCTTCCTCCTCTTCCTGCTGCGACAAGGTGAGAGAACAAACTGCTGTGTCACACAGAGCGGGACACTATGACACAGCAGAATGAAGTCAGGGCTCCAGCAGCCAGTGATACATGGCTGGGAGGATGATGAAGATTATCAAGGAGGTCCCAAAGGTAGTGATGTTACAATATGTACCCTTTTCTGGTTTGTTGTTGATTAGTTTAGTTTTTGTAATGATTGTTTATAATGTTACAGTATTACTGTTTATTATGGCTGTATTTAGCTATGCAAATGTAATATTTCTACTTCATTCTATTTCATATGTTATTTCATTTTATTTTATTTATTTAAAACTGTCAGTGTTAGTGTTTAAATTAGGGCTGTCAAAACTAATGCATGAATGCAGATTAATCATAATTAATCTGATTAATAATTTTAATGCAATTAATCTATCTGCAGTACAGAATGACTCTGAACATTTCTCGAAACGCATTTCGAGCAGTTTGTCCAAGTGGAGTTGCTGTCACACATGCACAATGAGGCAGTTAATCCTGTGGTGACAGGAAGCTGAACCAACTGATGAAAGTGGAAGATGCTAAACAGCACGTTTGTCCTCTCCATACAAAATCTGAATACAAAAAATCAAGACAGAATAGTTGACTAACACTCTGCAGGAAGAAGTTTTCTTTCCATCGAAGCACTTTCAGCTTAAGATACCACATTAACATGTAGCATATATTAGTACATACGCTAGCACTTCATCTAACGCATCACCCAGTTTGCAACAAACCACCCTCCTGCAAAATGAAACATGATTAATATAGATTAAAGAGTAATGATATTCAATCGTGATTAATCAAAATTAATCCACAGCAACTCTGCCATTCATCTGATTAAATATTTTAATCGTTTGACAGCACTGGTTTGAATTGTACTTTATTTCGTTCTAAGTTTTTCCAATGCTGAAAAAAGCTGATAAAAAGTACTGACTGAACTAATCAACAAATGTTCACCACCAGTGATCTAACAGACAGGTCTGCAGCCGTTGTGTAAAATGAGCTCATCTAGGAACCAATAAGCGGAACCGAAATTATAATTTTTTAATGGGTACCCGGTACTCACTAAATTTAATTTGGTTCCTACTTGGAACCGAATTTCGGTACCCAACCCTACTCATTACCTGATGTCTCTCCTGTAAATCCAAATGTAGTAACTGGTGTTGTCCAAACAAGCTGAGTAGTGTTTAGGACTAACTCCTGCCATCCAACAATGAACTCTCTTTGTCACTCAGATGTTTTCCTCCTCTTCCTCCCATTTCAATGCAAAATCAGAACCACCACTAGTCTGCTCTGCATTTTTATAAGATATTAACAAATTTGCAGCAATTGAGCTAAATATTGACTGGGAGTTGAAACATAGAACCTGTTAGGTTCCTGCACAGCACCACAGCACTTTGTTTAAGCAGCCATCTGGGGCTAAATGAAAAGACTAATTATTTGACTAATTACCGTCATAGAATATTTGTGCAGCCCCAAATGAGGGGAAAACAACAAGGAGATGAAAAGGCTTGCTTCAGGTGCAGTGGAAACGACACAGTATCCTGACACTGGGGAAAAGAGCTGTGAGCTTCCCGGCCATAACTTCTGCTGCCACTGTGCTCAATCGATTCCTTCAAGGCAATCTACCAAAGCTCAACAGTGATGAAAATGTCTCCTTCCTCCATCCAATACAGAAGACGGACACAGAACCTGACACAGGAAGACATATTTCAGAGGCAGGAGGTGATTGGCGATGGGAATAGGAAGGAACAATGGCACCATAAACGTGGAAAACAGCAAACAGCAAAGTTATTACACTGTTCAGCTTGACAAACATCACAGTTGAGAGGAGAGAAGGGAGAACGGTAAAAGATAAAAAAACCCCAAATGAAATTAAATTAAACAAATTCAGTTCACAACTGAACGTGAACAGAATCTGCACCTCCAAATCCGAGGTCATGGTTCTCAAGCAGAAAAGGGTGGAGAGCCCTCTCCAGATCAGGGGGGAGATCCTGCCCCATGTGGAGGAGTTCAAGTACCTTGTTCACGGGTGAGGGAAGGATGGAGCAGGAGATGGACAGGAGGATCAGTGCAGTGTCTGCAGTAATGCCGACTCTGCGCAGAGGTGGTGAACAGGGAGCTGAGCCAAAAGGCAAAGCTCTTGATTTACCAGTCGATCTTCGTTCCCACCTTCACCTATGGTCAGGAGCTTTGGGTAGTGACCGAAAGAACAAGATGGGCTGAAATGAGCTTCCTCCGTAGGGTGGCTGGGATCTCCCTTAGAGAGAGGGTGAGGAGCTTGGAGTAGAGCCGCTGCTCCTCGATGTTGAGAGGAGCCAGATGAGGTGGCTCGGGGATCTGATTAGGATGCTTCCCAGACGTCTCCCTGGTGAGGTGTTCAGGGCACGTCCCACCAGTAGGAGACCCGGGGGAAGACCCAGGACACGCTGGAGAGACTATGTCTCTCAACTGGCCTGGAAACGTTTCGGAGTCCCAGGGAAGAGCTGGATAAAGTGCCCGGGGAGAAGGAAGTCTGGTCTTCCCTGCTGATGCTGCTGCCCCCGCGACCCAGACACTCAGTAGAAGATGGATGTTGATGAAATAATTCCTCTTTTCTTTTTTTCCAGGTGTTTGAGACAAACTAGAAAACAATTTAGAAAACATATGAAACTGGAATCACCATTGCAAAGTTTAATCATCTGTACTTTTGAATATATCATTTTTTTTTACTTATTGATAGATGTTACAGATTTTAGTACTGAGGGTATATTTACCACCCCCAAAGAGGTTATGTTTATGCCTGTCTCTGTCTCTCTGTCTGTCTATTAACAACATTACAGAAAAACTACTGGACAGATCTCCTGTCCAAACGTCCCTGTGTTTCAACAAGCTAGTGTTGTTATCAGAGAGCAGCAGTGTTCACTCTATAGCATCAGTACAGCTGGATATATGCCACTGCATAGGTTTGTGCTCTCTGAGAGCTTTCTAGTTTTGATGGTATTGGACTGCATTAGGTCTCATGTATGTAAATATGGAGGACAAAGAGTGTAAAGCAGAGCACTGAACTCCAACCATGGACTGTATATAGAAATCACAGACAATATGTAATACCACCAGCGGCCACTAGATGCTGGCTCCAAGAAATTATTTTCCCACAAGTCATTCTGATGTCACTGGCTACAGCAAACTCTTCTTCTCAGTGATCTGGTCCATCTGAAAATCATTTCATCATCAAGTAGATATTAGGCTTCAAAAACTGGAAAATTTAGGGGCGTGGTTAGTTTGAGTGACAACTCTGGTCTCATTGGAGACCAGCCCTGAACTCCAGTCTCATACACATTAGACAGTGTCAGACCCGCCTCCTCGCTCTCCCTTCATATTCAAGAACTTCTGGATTCAAACAACCAACATGGCCGCGTTCAAATACCAAACTCCTGACGTCAGAATGTGACTCCACAAACCAACAGGTGACATCACATTAGCTTCGTCCAGGCTACAGTCTGTGGTTTTGGATAAATCAAATATGAAAAAGATCCACTAATCATGTATAGAAAGTCAATATGCTGAGTCAAAGTGTAACTATAAAACCCTCAGAGAGCACAAATCTCCACCAAGCCACTTTAACTTTGTCCAGTCTATACACAGGCTATGACTGCAACACACTGTATGGGCGTACCTAATAAAGTGGTCACTGAGTGGGAGTGGCTGCATGTGATATTTATTTCCCACACCAGCAGAGAGTGGAACCATTAGGCCTCAGCTTAAATCCTGCCAGGTCATCTTTTTTATGTCTCTCCCCCTCAAACATCTCCCTCGTGGATTTTCTCTTGTCTAGGCAAAGAAATAAAAATGGTGGGTGGACGGCCAATAATCCCTTTAAAAAAAAAAAAAGAAAAGTACTGACGAGGTCAGCAAACCACCAGAGAAACAATAACGAAGTAGTAGCAGTTCAATGATTTAATAAGATGTTAGTTATAGAGGGCAGTGTGCAGTTCAATGGTCATGATGTGGACAGGAAGATAGTGATGAAAGCTGCCAGGTCTCAGTTGAGAAAGGTGAATGTTTGGTGTGAATGACGCTGCTCTCCAAATTCTAAATTTAAATTTTTCTCAGCAATGAAATCCAGTCCTACAGCTCCAACTTTACAAGCAACTAACGCGTTTCAAAGTTCGAAGGCAAAGTGCAAAGTCGGAGGTGTCCTGGAGCATCACATCAGAGGGAGGGAGATATCACACGAGACAGAACAGATCTTTTTCAAGCCATTAAAGGCCACGACTGCTCAGACTTCAGGTGCAAAAATATCCATTTATACCTCGAATGATGAAGTGAGAAAAAAGTACGAGAGAGACCAGAGCTTAAAAAGAGGTAGATGGTTTGTTCCCTTCCAGATAAGCTCATATCGCAGCGAGTAAAGACAGATCTGGAGAAAGGATATGACACAATGAGAAGTGACTTCCTAATATGCAACAGCCAAAGTGTGAGCACACAAAGTGGAAAAGTTTTCCATCCATTCTTTCGACTTTAAAAGACTTAGTTTTCTGAGAGATTGACCATGTGATGAACTTATGAAGTAATGATTAGAAGCTCAGTGCTAATGCTTCAGACCAGACTGAGCCATAGATGGTAGCATTATCCACAGTAAGATGTCAGTGACTCATAAACCTGAGGAAAGTTAAATAGCTTTGATGAATAATAGCAGCTACGTCCATGACTAAGGATGTGGCTGTGAGTTTTTGTGGTACACTTGCCTTTACAGCCTCACCACCTGTTAGGGTCACCAAGCTCCTTCAATAAAACCAGCTGTTGAACCGACAATTTTTTAGTTAATTGACCTCTTAGAGACATATTGAGTGCAGTAATTTTAGTGGATGGGGCACTGATGGGCGTCTGTTATATGTGTATAACAGTGGTAGGCTGCATTGAAAAAACAAAATGGAAACACGCCAGTACAGTTTCATCAAAAATCTTCATAAAGATGAAGATGAAGGTGATGGGATGCAGGACTTTTATCATATTGTTTTTCATCAGGCTAAAAAAAGTTTGCCTTTTTTAAAAAAATGAGCTTATTTTACTAATCTACACTTTCAGGTGTTATAAAAATCTATCTATCTATCTATCTATCTATCTATCTATCTATCTATCTATCTATCTATCTATCTATCGCACTCATATTCAATGTGCATGGAAAGATTTTGACCTTTTTAACCTACAGTTATGTATTTAGTAGTACATGAATATTTCACGTGGACCTTTACTCTGCACAGGACAAACAGTGGCTGTGCTATAAATCCATGTACACAGCAGTTCACTTAAAACTTGTAAAACCTTCTGCGTTTGCGTCGCAGTAATATTTTTAAAATGTGTATCATTCTCCTGCTGTCTCACCTTACACACTCTGCAGAGCCCTGACTGTTAATGTCAGAGGGACAGAGAGTTAAGAATAAACACAAAAGATTTTTAGCTTTGGTCCCGGTTAAAATAAAACTACTGGATTGACTGCCATGAAATTTTGAATGAACTTTGACGATCCCCACAGGATGAATCCCACTGACTGTGGTGATCCTCTGATGATCCCTCCAGCAGCATTAGCAGCTTTTTACTCTGATACCTTGTTGAAGCCAATAACGTTTTAACTGGAAAATAACGTAATAAAAGTCCTGAACCGACAACGTAATAACTGTTGGCCAATAACCTAATGATTTATTAGGTTATTGGCTCAGTTATTACAATTGCAATTTTTTTTTTTCGTAATAAGCAGCCAATAACGAAATAAATTATTACGTTATTGGCCAAAAATTATTATGTTATCGGTTCAGGACTTTTATTACGTTATTGGCCAGTTATTACATTATTGGCCTATTACATTTCGAAAAGGGCAAATTTATTACATTATCGGCTTCAACAGACCACCATGAGGTTTGGAGCAAATGTCTTAACAATTACTGGTTAGTTGGCCAAGAAATACAAATATTCAGAGAATAGATAAATCCAACTCAGTGTGTCTTCTTAACTCGTCCTTTTTAATGATTTAGTGCCTTACATTTTAAAATAATCCACCTAATTTATATAAAAATGTATTAAAGTATTATTAAAGTATGACTGGGTTCACCGTTCACCACTCACCATAGCAGAGATGTTGAAAATCACCATAATCTGCTGTCTGCTACATCAGTGTGAACTTTTTGATGTAATGTCACAGTGTATGGGATTAAAATATTTTTCTCGTGCTGACATATTTTTTAACTTTTGAGGTAACACTTCCTGTCTTCAGCCTTCACCCTCTGTGACCTCAATCATGATATATCGATAAAGGACCTGCAGGTCTGCTTCACCTTTCACCTTTGACGCCTTCAAAGTCTCAGAGCGTCATCACACTCATCGATGGTGCAGTCGCTACGGCAACAGTCACAAAAGACACATTCCCCTGGCACCGGACTGAACTGGCTTTACCAGAGAATGTGAATGTTTCATCACGGTGTGCCGACGCTCACCTCCACCACATCCACGTCAGAGGACACCATGGAGATGACGCTCCACTGTGGGTGAGTGTGTCTGTAAACACACACCCACACAGGTCAGGTTGAGGGAAACATGTCTAATAGACTAAAAATCATTGTATTAAGTTTCAATGTTTTGTTGTTGTTAGTGTGCAAAGTATAAAGGATGTTTTATAATGAACATTTGTTTCCAGAGGTCACACTGAGACACAGCAAAGCAACAGAAGAGAGTCTAATCTCAGCAACATGGCTGCCTTCATGAAATAATATAATATAATATATGATATGTCTGCCTTCATGAATGGGCATCAGCACCAGAAAATAACCTCCATACTGCAGATGGCTTCTGGAAGCTTCTTATTAGGGATTGGATCAAGTCTATAGCCTTTCATGAGCTCCCTGCCTGACTAAGCCATCCTACTGAGCTCAACCTGTGTGTGTGCGTGTGTGTGTGTGTGTGTGTGTGTGTGTGTAGGAGGGAGGATCCACACAGAATGATTACATCGAGTTTATTCCCACTGATTCTTTTACTTTTGCCTTTCTCTCCACCTACACCTCGCTCACCAAGATGAAGACAGAGGAGGAGAGAGTCAGTAAGAAAGGAAGGACGTGATGTTTCACATCTCACTTCAAAGGATCTCTGGACCTCAGGGACGTTGAAGCCTGTTTCCCATAAACCAACAGGCACTCTCAGTACTTTATTCAATATATTTCAAAAACATCTCAGAGAAATTCCTGCACTGACAGGAAGGCAGCAGCATGTGTCTTACATGTAGTTAGTGCTGTTGTATCTGGAGTAATCTTACAGTGTTTTAGTTTTCTACCAGAACTGATATATCTCTGTGTCTGTGTGTTAATATGCTGAGGTTCTGGGAGATGCTCTGTATGTGTGTTATGCATCATGACTGTTTGCCTGCACTTTCCATACGAGCATATAACACCAGGTGTCAAAATTAAGGCCAATGTGGAAGTGCAACAAAACGCAATACCACCAATGACCACTAGATGCTGGCTCCAAAAAACTCAGACTCCAACTGACTTCAGTTTAAAAATGGTCATTTTCAATCCTGAAATACTCAATAGTCAATACTCTTCTTCTCAGTGATCTGGTGGTCCATCTGAAAATCATTTCTCCATTCAAGAGATATTAGATATTAGGCTGAGACCAGAGGAAGAGTTAGGGGCGTGGTTAGTTTGATTGACAGCTCTGGTCTCCAATGATTTACAGGTGATGTTGAGGCTCATTCACCTGTGAACTCCACTCTTATAAACATTAGACAGTGTCCTCAGGTTCAAGGGTCAGACCCACCTCCTCACTCCTCCCTTCATATCCAAATATGGTCACTTCTGGCTCCAAACGAGATTTTTTTGTGATTTTTTTAGGATCCTAAAATTGAATCATCAGTTCCCTTGTAATACCCTGTCTCTATAGTCAAAAAAACACTGAAATCTCTTCAATCTGTTTTTTCTGTGATGTTGCTGACAGAAGGACGGACAGACAGACAACCCTCCTTGGTGGAGGTAATAAAGTACTTTAAACAAGTCTCAGATGAAAGAACATTATTCATGTCATGTTCTTTCTTGACCTCCTTCCTCTGTAAAGCTTTACACTAAAGTCCTGCTGCAACATGAGGAAGCACAAAAACCTTTTTTAGCATCAGACAAGAGAAAATGTTTGAGCAGGGACAGAATTTTACACAACGAAGTAAGAATTCTGAGTCAGGACTCGAAGTCCACAAAAACACAACATGTGCAACAGCAATCTGCTGAAATAGGTACACACACATACTCATTACAGGTACACACACATACACATTACAGATACACACACATACACATTACAGGTACACACACATACACATTACAGGTACACACACATACACATTACAGATACACACATTGTATGGGAGGGTTCCTCATTATAACAACCTGATGCTGAGCCATGGCCTGTCTCACTGCTTTCGCACCTGGGTATTCGTAAAGGAATACACCTGTGTGTGTGTGTGTGTGTTTGCGTGTGTGTGTGTGTATGGTTGCAAATGTAAATGTTTAAAGAGCCCATGTCATCACAGCTGTACACTGTTTGAACACTAGAAGGCGCTGTGCAGCATTTGTAATGAGATGATGATGTAAAAGTGAAATAAAACTACAACAAACTGCAGCAGGAAGTGGCATATAAAACTGTTATCCTAATGATCTTTACCATCTTCTCTTTACATCCACACTCACATCATCACATCTGTCACATCCAGACACTGTTTTACTGTTTCACCTTGACAGGTAAATGTTAGAAATTGCACTTTAAGCAGTTTAAAGGAGACGGGGTGATTGTGTTTCTTACTGTAACTGGACTGTACAGTGTCATCACTCTGCTACTGAATGTACCCATTTAATGAAAAATGATCTCCACACAAAGTCTGAGGTTGATCAATAAACACTATCTATGAACACGTTTTCTCCTCTTTTTATTTTCAGCTGTGTAACACTAACCCAAAACAGGTTAAAAAATAATGATAACTAGTGAGTAGTTAACATTAACATCAACTGCATGAGCCAAAATACATCTCAGACACAAACATCTCAGACCTTTAAACATCATGAGGAACTTGTGTGATGTAACAACAGCAGAGTAGGTCATACACTAAAACAAACAGGAGCAGTGTTTTGTATCTGGCAGCTAATCTTCTGCTATCAGTTAAACCAGTGCATCCCTCTGAGGACTCGTCTGTATTGTGACCGCGCGCTTTGCCAACACAACATGAAAAGAAAACATTTCTCATTCCACAGAAGTACAGAGGAAATGTTTATTAAAAACCAGCGTACTGTGAAATGTGAAGATATGAATATAATTGAAATCACTCTGGAACAGCGTGTAGTGTATTTCAAAATAAAAGTGATGATTAGTAATGTTGTATTCTAATGACCAGCAGACATTAAACTGCTCCTGTTAGTTTACACGTGGATATTGAGAGTCACAAGGAGAGACTGCCAATCTCATTTTGAACAATTAACCAGGCTTGGTTGAGGTTACACAATCTGGTCATGGCAGCATTTAAAGAAATTAAACCCTGTAACAACACATTCCTGACTGAAAGGAGTGAGATGAAGGACAAGCTGTGATGTAGAGATCAGATAAATGTCCTTTCAACACCAAAACAGAGCAGCAGCAGCAGGGGAAGTCATTTGGAGAGAAAGAAAGAGCAGAAGGTTGGCATTATAAAATAAAATAAAGTTCATGCAGTAAATGGTTATTCTCTCCTCGGAAATGAGTTCATTTTATACACTAACTTCTGATTGCCCCTTCATTATGAATTAAATGTAAAACTGAGAACTGTTTCTACCATCCCTGCTCACACAGACCAGCAGCCTGAGTCCTGCAGTGGTTTCCAGGGTGAGATTGAGAGTAGAGCATAATATTGCATTCATCTAACGTCCACTTCTTATCAGTGAGGCGATCACCCCCCCCTCACCTTATCACCTCATTTCCAAAATCAGCCGAGTGGATGGCGAGGACTGCTGCCGCTGCCATTTTCCCACAATGGAAATTTGTCCATCAACCCAGAGGAATGTGATCCCCTTATCTATTTCTGAACTGCAGCCATTGGATTGCTCTCCATTGAAGTGCTATCGATTTGCCTTGTGTGCAGCACGGAAAAAAGGGGGTGGAGGGGTTATCAGGGGGAGTCAATACTCCCAGTCTCCATCCTCGGTCCTTAGCTACCTCACAGTCTTCAAAGGATCAGAGATTTTCAGTGATTTTCCTCATCAGTTTGTGGACTTTTCAACACTACATACTGTGTGGAGCTTCTTAAAGAGGAAAAAACAAATCTATAATCTTACAAATTAATTAATTAGCTCTGAATATATAGATAGCAGAAGAAGAGTGGAACTGATAAACCAGTGCCTTTAAAGCTGTCTCAGTATCTTCTTCTGTCATTACCACTTCCATATGGATGGATATCAAATACTGTGACCCACACATACTTCAGTTCTACTTCATCTCATCTCCTTATGACTGAGAAACTACTGCTGTGGAGTAGTGCTGGGCGATATGGAAAAAATCATATATCACGATATGGATTATTTTATATGGATTCCGTTATGCCGTAAGTAACGAATCGTCAAGAGCAAGAAAATCGCTGCTAAGTCCAGTGGAAGCTGTTTTCATTCAGGTAAATTTGTATAAATAAATAAACACATGCACGTGGACCTCTGTTCATGACGCGTCTTTACGCTCCATACACAATGCTACGCCAATGGGAGCTAGTTAGCTGCGCTGAAAGAGCGACTGTGTGAACAACACTAAACTTCTGTATTCACTGTGTGGTCATCTGGAAAGTACGCAGTCTGTAAACAGCGAGCGAGCGGGTCCAGTCTTTACTGATGAAGTGGATGGTTACACTCATGTAGGGCCATGAACCATAAAGCAAGAATCAAAGAACGTAAAGCAGCCTTTCTTCCTTATTTTCACTTATAAACCTAGAGTATGTATAGTGACAGCACAAATACAATCGTTGCAGGCTATTTAATGATATATTTGTTGTAATAACTGGTAAAATTAGGTTAGAAACGATAGAAGAGAAATGGCACAATAGATATTTTTCTATATGTATTGTCATATTGCCCAGCACCACTGTGGAGACACTGCATTAGAAAGCAGCAATCACTGAGAGCAGCAGGTTTCCAGAAGATATGGTGCTGCCAGGTCTTTCTTACTTTTCTTCAACATTATCAACAACTTCCAGACGTCACAGACTAGAGACAGTGGATGAACCATAGACTGAGTATGTGACTGTGTATCAGAGATGGACAGAGTCACAGCGACATCACCTGTGGGTTTGCAGGCTACCATTTTAAAGCTAGGAGTTTGGACGTGGCAATGTCAGTTTTTTTAATCCAGAAGTGACCATATTTGGATGTGAAGGGAGGAGTGAGGAGGCGGGTCTGACCTGTGACCCTGAGGATACTGTCCAGTGTGGATTAGACTGAAGCTAAGTGCTGGTCTCATTAGAGCTGCTTCAGAGCTGTACCAGTGGCGAGTGTTGAACCGGAGCTGCAGTCAGCATGAGGTGACACAGCATTTTTCCCACACAGCTGTAAAACTGAGCACAAACCTTCAGAGAAACACGACAATTCCTGTGAAACAATAAATTATTTTCAATTCATGATTGAAAATTAGGATTTTTAAATTTAAGTCCTTTGGAGCCAGAGTTTTTTGAAGCTAGCATACAGTGACCATCAGTGGTATTGCACTTCTTTAATTTTTTTGCTACCTCCCTCTATTACAAACTGTATGTGGAAAAAACAGCATAAACCCTAAATCCTGTTTAACAAAACTTTTGAATTAGTTGTGCCTGATTACCTGGATCATAAAAAGCACTGTAATTACCACACGAATGACATTATCTCAGGGAAAAACTAATTTGACACAGAAAATGTTGGGAGTGAGAATAACATGAGGATATACAGCAGTGCTACACTATAAAAGGCACAGATACTCTTTTTGGGAAAACCTCAAAAAAACATCTTAGACAGCCGACTCAACAGAAGCAGGATTTAGCTTCCCATCTGTCATCGAAACCAGTGACACTTCCAGGACGTCCCATCAGACCACGATGCCATGGCGCTGGTTTCTTTAAACTCCACCATACACAAATACATTCATCTTCACTCAAACTAACATGAACACAGTCAACCAGGATTCATTTCATGTCAAAACAGTTCTCACCTGAGGTGAAAAATCAAAACATAAAAAACTGTATGCTGATATCATCCTGTGTTAATGTCCTAATGTGTTTCAGAAGGAGTCGGCCTGAGGGAATTAATCACCATGTTGTCAGCAGTAGTATTAACAAAGAGCAGTTGTAAACATGAACAAAGATGACTCACTGGTTGAGAGGAGGAGGAGTGTTTCTTAAAACAGGAACCATGAAGACAGACTGGACAACAGATGGATGAAAGATACTAATATTGTTTATTGTTTCACAGGAATTCCTGTGTTTCCTCCGAAGGTTTGTGCTCCGTTTAACAACCGTGTTGAAAAATGCTGTGTCACTTTCTGCTGACTGCAGCTCCTGCTCAGCGCTCGCCACTAGTGCAGCTCTAATCTGTTTCCCCTGTATGTGTGTGTGTGTGTGTGTGTGTGTGTGTGTGTGTGTGTGTGTGTGTGTGTGTGAGAGAGAGAGAGAGAGAGTGTGTGTTTCATCCCATCAGGCCTTTACCTGGCAGGTGATTGAAATAATTCTCCATTCAGCACCTAATGCATGTTCAAATCACACACACACACACACACACACACACACACACTCCCTGAACCGTCACTGTGATTATACACACAGTTCGACTTTGATGCAGTGCAGATGGATTAAATGTCCAGTAATACAACACACTCCTGTGTGTCATCCTCCAGTAAAACAGATTGACAGGACATCAAAATAGAAAATAATTCTGATAGTTTCAGTTTTCAGTAATAAGTCTGATTAGTGCGACAGGTTTTTCTTTCAGTAATGCAACCTGTTTTTGAGACTTTTACACACTTCCAGCTCCAAAATACAGGAAATAACTCAAATTCAAAATCCAGAATTGATGTGATGTAATGTCAGAAAACTAGAAAACTGCAGTCTGAGCTGTCTTTTAAAGTCTTGTGAGGATTTTGGACCTCATTCACCTCATTCACCAACCATTCATAACAACAAATTTTTTTATCTTAAACGTCACTTACACGAAGATTTGGGGTTTCGCCAAAGTTTTTCTCATCTCAGATTCATGCTGTAGGTAACAACAAAATCTACGAACATCCAGAAGCACTTAGCACATGTTTGCACAGCATAACTGGTTACTGTGTTTTTTTCAACTCTCCACCTGTAGAATTTAAATTACAATAATATTTTCTTCATTCAAATTATTTATCATTGTTTTACAGCATTTTGTTCTTGAGTAAACGCTGCACTAAGGCCTCAATTCACATCAGACGGAGGTGCATCCTGACCCACATCCCTGAACAACAGCAGACCTGCTGTGATTACCTGTGAAAGTTTGGGCCGTTCTTTCAGGTTTTACAGAACCTGAGATCAGATGTGGGTCAGTTCATTGTGAGATCGGAGATAAAACCACTGACACAAGGTCCAGGTCTGTGTCTACACCCACCACTTCAGCTCAACTGAGAGCGATGTTGTTTAACTAATAATCCAAGGTTCTGGTCCAGCTCAGAAAACTCAGGACAGGTCTGTTCACCTCCATGTTTTTTTTGTTTGGCTGCAGATTCAAGCTCAAACCAGTTCGCTCCTCACTGGGTACAGCAAACACTAAATGAGTAACAGTATCTAATGTATCTTTTATTGTTATTTTATAACATCCAACACTACAACAGATTTCAGCAGGATTGTTGTTCACTTGCTGCTTCTCTGTCTTTACATTTCAATTTTAACACGTCACCCTCTCCCTTCAGTTTCTGTGACTCTGTGTGCACACGACCCTGCAGTCTCATGACCATTCATGGGCATTTGTGGGGTGTTTACATATGCAAATGAGGAGCCAAATCAATTTAGCATGATTGGGATTCATCAATCAAAGAACACCGGTCCAAACATTTTGGCTGTTGAGGAACACTTTATGAGCGCTTCATGAACCTGACGTAGACTTTTTAAGAACCTGCTTAGAACAAATTTACAAAGATATTGGTGAATACGTCCATTCGTTTGCTGCTGAATCTAGGAGGATGTTTCCGTCTAAATCTAAAATAAATGATCTGCAGTGTATTTAATGCTTTCTGTCATGTCATCACTGGTCCACCGGCTCACAGACAAACACATCACACTGACCTCTGACCTCGGAGGAGAAGTGGGCGGAGTGACGAGTTATAAAGAGCTGCAGCTGCTGATCAAGGTCGCAGCACTTGAGGTCGACGTCCCAGGATCGAATTCCTGCCAGGAAGGAAGAGACAGAGAGGAGAAAGATTGCTAGAGGACAACGTAGAGCAATGGAGGGCAGACGTTCGAGAAACTTTCCTGGGATGGTTTCTGATGCTCCTGAGGCACATTCACCATAAAGTTATCATGCAAGTAATCTTCCTCTGCCTTAGTGAACTTGAGGCAACCTTTCACCAGATGTTGCTGCAGCATCATGTCTTCCTCCTCCTACCTTCTCCACTCAGCTGTTCGAAACTCTGCTTCAGCTGCAGGGAAGGTCAACGAGCAGAAAACTTCTCATGTTCAAAACAGCTCAGCACTACATGGGTTTCTCACATTAGCATTACGGACGCTAATAGCATAACGTCACAAACACAACAGTGAATATAGGACACACCAATTCATATTTTTCTCTTAGGTTAACACTTTTTTCTCAATAAATGCAAAAGTTTACTTTAACAGGCAGCACCAGATAAAAAAAAAGCTTTAATTCTGCCTGTGGATTTTGGTTGTTGTTGTCATATTGCTAATATTACCAAATATTAAATAGGTGCATATTAATTTTCTTATGGAACTATTTTACAACAAGACTTGATAACATTGGGTGTCGGACCGGTGGTTGGGGACCACTGATCTAAAGCATCAAATAGAAAAAAGAGTTGGATATCTGTTAGCTAACTTGTTAGCAAAAAAAAATGTTTCTGTCCTGAGGAAAATCTGCCTCTTCAGTCTGTCCTCACCAGCTAGCCTCTAACTTCTGTTAATGTCTGCTCCATTTGTTATATTCAAAGTTTCTCAGTAAAATCATATGGTTTTGAAAATAACACTGACAACAGTTCAAACAAATAAAACCATGAGCTGAAAGATACTGAAATGTTTAGTAGAGCTGAGGGTTGTAGCAGAGGTGAGTGCTGATTATCTCTGACCCAAACCTTCACTTGTTGCACATTTTGTTTTGTACATTCAATAATAATAAAAAAAACTTAATAAATAACCCATAATAATTATAATGTGAAAGCATATATTAAAAATCAATAAATGAAGTTTTTATTATCAGAAGTTTTCAGACCATGCACCAGTCAGGCTCTTTTTGTTTGCTTTAATAATTCTTGAGGTGTCTCTACAACCTGACTAAAGTCTAGCATATTGTGTAGTGCCAGATTTTGTAAACTGTTAGCACAGTTAGCTGTCAGAGCGAAGATGATTCACAAACCTTTGTGCAGACATAGGACAAAGTCCACACTGTCCATACACAGGACAAAGTCCTATGTGTGTGTACCCATGAGGTACAAATGATCACAGGGTAAAATGAAGAAGACTAAATACAAGAAAAGTGGACGCCGTCAGCCCTGCACTGATGATGTATTTTTCTTGCCAGGGACGCACCAGGATGCATTAGCATTTACACTACAAAAGGTATCTGGTCACATGTGTCCCAGATTACCTCTGCATGTGGTGTGAGTGATCTGATCTCAGTGTGTTTTGGTGGTTGTTCACACTTGTATTTAGCACTGTCCACTTGTGATTTGATCACCCTGGACACATCTTAAAATCAAGTCTCAACACCCCAGTGCAGAGGGGGAAGCCACTCAGAGTAAACAGCAGGACAGCATGACAACACAGCTGGAGTGAAGCATGGTGGTGGCAGCATCATGCTGTGGTGCAGCAGGGACAGCAAGGCTGATCAGACCTGAGGGAAGGACAAGACCACCCAAATATTCACCAGCCTTTAAAGAAAACCTGCTGCAGACTGCACACAACCTGTGGCTGGTCGGTGGATGATGGATCACCTCTCAGCACAACAACAAAGCAAAGTTTACAACCAAGACAACACTGGAGAGGCTCTGCAACCAGTTTCTGACTGAGGTCCAACTAAAGCACAAACTAAAAAAAGAAGAAAAACTCAGAGAACATCTGTGGAGAGGTGTCCTGAAGATGCTGCATCACAGATGCTTCATCACAGATGCTTCCATCTAATCTGACAGAGCTTGAGAGAATCTGTTAGAAATAATTGGATAAACTCCCCAAAGCCAATTGTACAAAGCTTTTATAGACTTACCAAAGAAGACTAAAAGGTGAAGGTGCTGCCAAAGAGTTAATACTGAATTAAGGGTTTGAATACTTTTCTAATGAAGAGATTCAAATTTTTGATGTTTAATAAATATAATTTGGCAAAAAAGAAAATTCAAAACATGTTTTCACTGTAACCAATGATGATAACAACAATGTGAATTAGCTTCAAGTAATTCAGTTAAGAATAAATCTACTGACAGGTTCAGTAAGAAGGTAATGACTTTGTAATGTGTGTAAATACAAGTGGATGCTTTATATAAAAAGAGGCATCACATTAATCTGATCAATCTGAAACAAAAGCAGGATAAAGGTTCTCAGTAGTTACTACATCTGAAATTGTTAATCTGTCACAAACATCATCATCATCATCATCCTCCTCATCCTCCGCCTCCTCATATAACCTTAGATAATTCTATGAAGTTATTCTGGTTAAAGTGAAGCATCATAAACATGAACACTTCACTAAAACTTAACTAGAACATGAAGGGTCAGTAGAAATAAACTGATCCGTGTCTTAAGACCTGGTTTTATTTGCACTGTTAAAAGGCTGCTATACATTTTACTGGCCTCCAGCTGATACTGTAAAAATGTTTTATTTTAATCTATAGTATTATTAGTGTTTTCCATTCATTGTGTTTTTATTGCTATATTATTATTTACAGTATGTTGTATTCTTATTTAGAGTAATATTATCATTCTAGTATTAGAATGAATCAGAAAAGCATCTAATAGTAGTACAGCACTGTAAACTAAACACTTTTATTGAGCCTCCAAAAACTAAATGTGTTGAACATCTGACTACTACTACTACTACTACTACTACTACTACGAAGAAGAAGAAGAAGAAGAAGAAGAAGAAGAAGACAAAGAAGAAATTATTTTTTTCATCTGTCTTTCTGTTTTCAGTTATTTCCACCCAGGTTTATTACTATAAATAAATTTACGGTACAGAAGACGTACATATTTTCCCAGACTTCTCTGTGATATGCAAAACTGTACATGCATACACTGTATATACACAAATGGATAAAGCCAGTGTGACGTCATCTGTTGGTCATTTGTTGGTTTGTGGACACCAGCAGTTTGGCATTTGAATGTGTTGGATGTTTGTTGCCAGTTTGTTGCCAGAAGTGACCCTATTTGGACATGAAGTATAGTGAGGAGGTCCATGTGTACATGTTACAATAAAATAGTGTTCAGATTTCAGTGTGGGAACAAACTGTCTGTGTTCCCTCAGATGCTGTGTCACTGTCATTAAGACTTGTTAATATTCACTGGTAAATGTCTTTGTTTGTACAAACAGATGAATCTTGTTGTTGCCTTTTAATCACACTAAACTGTTAGTGTCCACAGACAGACCAGAACCATATCTGTGAGTGAGAATGGGTTGTTCAGATGACCCGAGTCAGCGGGTTAACACGGTCATCCTGTCTGAGACTGTCTGTGATTGGTATCAGTCAGAACATCATCAGAGGCTGTTTACATTCAGTCTATTATCATTAATCTCTGTGTCGGTGCATCTCAACAGAATAAAAACAGTAACTTGTTGATATGATGAGTAAACCAGCAGCTGTCTGGTGAACTAATTAAACTTTGTGGTCATTACTCCTGTAGGACAGGACGACACTTGCTGGTTCAAACTTCCCAAATGTGAGGATTTGCTACTTCTATGTGACTGTATAATTTTAGTTAGAAACACATTTTCTGACTTTAATAAACACAGAAATAATTAAATTATGAACTAAAATATCAAAATAATCCAGTTGAGCTCACTCTAAAATGCCAAGATCAACTTGACACTTTCAGTATCAAAGTCACAGTCACCAGGTTAGCACATCAGTGTTTGTACAGTCTGACAGACACTGCATGGGAAATGATCCCTGATGCTTTCCAGTGAAAAGCTGAAGGCAGCAGCTGTGTGCTCCTCTTCATCACAGGGTGTGGAAGTTACATAGACATGTATTTACTGAACCCACAGCTTTCTTACTTACAGTAAAACTAAACACTACAGATAAATCCTCACCTCGGTACTTGTTGAGTGGATGAGTCAGTCCTAAATGGAGCTAACACTAAGAGCACACTACAGGTAGACAGAAATACACTGTAGTTTGGTTGAGCTGTTTACTTTCCTGCACCTGAGTAAAACTGGCCAACACCACCACTGATGTGAAACAGGACTGTAACTGTACGCTGTTTGTAAAGCATCTGGTGAAAACACAGGAGGATGGGAGGGATGTTAAATTGTAATAAAGATACTGACAGAAAATGTTCTCGCTTAAAACCTCATTAGTTACTAAATGACTCATTTACTGCACTGTGTGTAAAATATGACATCACTCCCACTTTGAGATGCAGCCAAAAGGATTATGGTCGCTTAATGTTGCAGAACACACCTACAGGAGCAGCGTTTAAAAATCAGCTAATATCTACATCTAAATCTGGGGACGTGTGTGTGTGTGTGTGTGTGTGTGTGTGTGTGAGCATGAATGGGAAGCATCTTGGACAAGTTTGAAGCGGAAAAGTATAAAAAAATACTAATAAATCTGTCAGGTGGAGTACAGAAACCCCCGAGCTTTGACTTTCACCAAAGAATCTTTAAGCTAAGGGTAAAAGTGCTGCTTGGGTTAAGAAGTATAAATGTGACAGAGTTACCGTATTTTCCGCACTATAGGTGCACCTAAAAGCGTGCACCTTATAATCCGATGCGCCTTATATATGGATCAATATTGGTTAATTATGGCTGCCGTAGTCAGGGGGCGTATATTGTGATTGCACTAATGTTTGATTTACCGTAGCGGTATCAGACTGTTTCTTTTACGTGTTTACTGAATCAGGGAAAAGTTTCCTCCACGTTTGTGATGCACTAACTACGTGATAAAAAGTTTGAACTGTGACAAATGGAGTTGGAAATACATTTTTTTCAACAAAGGCGGCGCAAATACCGGTA
>OOFC01033578.1:0-13275 GCA_900323345.1 Pseudochromis fuscus | reverse complement strand
AATAATAATAAAGGTTTGGATTTATATGGCGCTTTTCTCTGGAAGTCCAGACTCAAAGCGCTCGTACAGAGACCATTATTCATTCACACCCATTCATACTGGTGGCGGTAAGCTAAGCTAGCCACAGCTGCCCTGGGGCAGACTGACGGAGGCGTGGCTGCTAATTTGCCCCTACAGCCCCTCCGACCCCCACCAACCCATTCATCCAACATTCATGCAGGGCAAGGTGGGTAAAGTTTCTTGCCCAAGGACACACTGACAATGACTGGGAGGAGCGGGAATCGAACCACCGACCCTTCAGTTGGTAGACGGCAACAGGCTGCCGTCCCCATTTATATGATAGATTAATGTTTCCTACCGCAGCCCCGGACATGACAACATCGCAATTGCTCGTATGGCTGTTACACAACCAAAGCAGAGGGATGGACAGGTGTTTTAGCCCCGACCTGAACAGTGGGATAAGAACATGATTAACTGATTAAGTGGACCATGAATCCCAAAATGCTTTGCGATGTGATGTCATGATCCTGAACTCTATGGATTTTGTTGAAAATCTATACACACATGCAGAATGATACCATCTGCAATCTGAGACAATATGGTGGAGGTTAGGCATGGATTAAACCTTGACAGAGGTTTGTGCTCTCTGAGTGCTTTCTAGTTTTATAATAAATCAAAAATATTTTGACACTTACAAAAACAGATGTGAATCAGTGCATTTATTCCCATTGATGCCCCACACCACCACCACCCCCACCGTCTTTCAGAGTCCTGCAGTGTGACAGTTTGTGACCATTTATAATCTAATATATAAAAGAAATGAAACTGAACCAGCTTGAATACTTATTTCCATCATCATTGCACAAGTTAAAATAAAAGACCTGCCTCACAGTAGAGCCCTCAGCTGGAGAAAAGACAAGAAAGCAGAAAGAGGAGGGGATGTAATGCAGTAGTCACTGGCAGGGAAAGAACAGGACAGAGGCAGCAGTGAACTGCATAAAAACACAGGAACATAAAGGTCAACTACACAATGTGCAGCACTGGAAGAAACCTGCACAAAATATCCTGTTTGCATATTTTCTGTGATTCCATCATTTTTTTTTTTTTGTATTTCATGCTCAGGTGCTCCTCCTGCTCGCACATACTGATAATAAGCTGAGAATACAATGTGCATTTGAAGAGACTCTGGCATCAGCTTTTGGAAACAGCTCATGAGCTTTTCGCTGCCTTTTTCATCTCTCGCTTCCTTATTTGCTTTTTGTCCTTTTTTGCATCATCTTAACATCTCTCATACTTTTTCTTTTTGACAGTTACCGTAGAAACAGGACAAGAATAAACAGAAAACCACTCAGACCTTATGCTCAGTTTGTGTACCCTCTCTCCTTCTTTTCTCTCCACCCATCAGTCTTTGCCTCGTCGTACTTCTGTTTCTACATGATGCACTTGCCTCCTTTCTCCCCACAAGAGCACTTTGTCTAAATACAAGAAGCAATTTGGCCATTGCAGGCTGCTCTAGGAAATTTAATCAGGGAGTGATACTGACTGAGAGTATTAGTCGAGTGGCTGCTGCCTCATCTTACGACTACAACGAGCGTACAGCGGTGCACTGAGAGAGATTATTTTTGGAGTGAAATGTACAAAGTAAACAAGACATAGTCAGTAAACTGAAATGTGTATAAAAATGTGTTGTGTTGTATACCTTCTTACAGCTTCTTACTTACTGTATATACATAAATAGATGTGCAAGATTTTTCCAGTAGTATATCATGCTGGGGCGCACTCTATTTACCGGAGGCTACATTTTATTGACAGTTACGACCTCTTTTTCAAGTGTGGTGACTTGCATTAAATGAGACGAGATTGTACCGCAATCAAAAAAAGGAGCACAAACTTAGATATTGATTCACATATCGATTGTCAAAGGCAAACCGGAGGTCTAGTTTTATACTACAAGGCAAGATGTCCCACGCATAATGGCTGACTTCCACAAGCACAAACAGGAGCTACGTCTGAAAGGAAAATACACTGAAAGAGTCCAAAGACGGAGATGCAAACATTGGTATTCTTGGTGTAAAACGAGCTCAGCAGAACACCCAGTGTTACCTGCACCAAAGCAAAATGCGAGCTGTCGGACCACCTGCATTGCTTATTTATGCTGCAGTATACATGTAAAAAGGCAACAAAACGGAGAAAAAAAGACAAAACTGGGTGAAACTGAACAGAGAAATGTTCAGTAAGCAACAACGACTGTATGAAGGTAGGCAGGGTTGAAGGTGAGTGCACAGTGAGCTGAACATCAGCTGAGCTGTGACTTTTCATTAAATCCTGAACTGGCTTATAAATTAATTCTCTCGTACTCGAGGGACACTGCACTATTTTTCTGTTTGGATGGTGTTTTAATCCACTTGAAAAATATATTTGTGAACTCCAAACATAAATTAAAATACTTCTCCTTCACATACTACATCAGTTTTTAAATCTAACAATGAACAGAAAATATCCCAGAACTGTCCAGGTTGGTCTAAATTTAGTGGTTCTGAAAGTTGGTGCATATGTCTGAAATGCTTGGAGTGGACTAAATCCAATGTTAAATAAATCTGGTTCCTTTTCCCATGAATTGGTTCCATCACACTCTGTAATTACCTATAGTACATTTCACTGCTAGTGGCACCATCTACATCCAGGATACAGATCCTCTCCCTATGCACATGTATATAAAATCTAAAACATGAATACAAAAGCAGCTGTAGCTCACACATCACAGGGCTGTATTGAGCTCTGTGCCTAATTAAGTTCTATTAAAGTGTTACAGCTAATGAAAACTGAACATTTCCTGCTGTGACATGCTCCCATACAACTGCAGAAACACATGGGTGGCTTTTATTGTGAAGCACTTGCTGGAAATGTATTTATCAGTATAATTAATACTGACAGAGATTGTATAAAATAAAGCACTGCCAATAAATCTAACTTAACTTGAAAACACTTGGAGAGCACAAACCTCCACCAAAGCATAATCCAGCTGTACTCATGGTGTAGACTGAACACTGTCGCCCTCTTGTGGTCACAGTGCAACACCATATTGTTAAAACTTTCAGCAATTAGAACAAAATTTTCTGGATTTTTGTCTGTCAGGATCCATATTATAAAAAAATATATAACCACCTTGGCAGAGGTAACAATGTAATAAATAACGAGAACATGTGTTATCTCCAGTTCCTCAGTAACTCCTCTTCCTCTTCCTCTTCTAGTCCTGATGGATAACCTCCATTATTGATTGACGTCTTGTTAAAATGTGTTTGGTTACACCAGATGCTTTTGAAATACATTTCTGACAAAGTAGCAGCTTGAGGAATAACCTGTGTCTCGATGTCCAAATCAAACAGGCCCGAAATCTTCAGGACTGTAAATTTCCTTTGAAAAACACTGAGTAACAGCTGTAAATATATCCCCTGCCTCCCTCTCTCTTTATGGTGCATATACAAATGCACCACCGCAGCGAAACCCTTATTATGTTTGATCAGTTTAGACAAGCTGATCCAGTTATGGGACTGTTAAACTCCGACTGTGTCAATCACAGTAAACATTTAGGTCACAAATAGGTTCAGAGACTGACGTTCTGTCACTACAAACAGTCCTCATAAAAAGTCCTCTGTCATCCCCATTTCTTCTTTTGTTGAATTTGGCATCTTAAAAGCCAAGTTTCTGTCAAACAAATCATCTACTTGACATTTGTTTCAGTTCATACTTGAATTCTGTATGATTAAGGACCTCTCGTTGAGCACTGGTGACTCATTCCTTTGATTGAAGCTTCCCCCCGACAGTGTGTGTTTGTTGCCCCTCCACCAGCCTGGGATCTGTGGTTGTGGTAAAAGTAGAACATCAGTTCATATTGTTCAGTTCATTCGCTGTCATCTGTGTTTTTCAGGGCGCTCCCAGGGATATTTGTTCTAGTTTGCGAGACCTTATGACATTTCTAAAACAAGATAGATTCAAGGTAAAATTAGGTTTTCTCAGGATACCAGACCACTCATTATACAGGACGCCGTTTTTTACATGGTGAGTTCAGCATCTGTGTTTACTATTTATTTCTAGCGATTCACAATATGATTAAGATGGTTAAATTTGGTAATTAACATACCAAAAGACCACCGAGTCTCTTAGCTCGGTGAAACAGGAAGACAGAAGGACTGTTTGTTCGGTACGCCGAGCCCTGAGACTAGCTCTATGAATTCATGCCAACCCCGACAGCTTATCACAGGGGTTTGAAAGTTAATGAATTCCAGTTAATGCATCCCAATCGCAAGTTGTAATTCAGGTGAGGGAGGCTGGATAACAGTGTGAGTGTCAGAGAAATACAACGACATTGCCGGTTACTGTATGTGTCGATTGGGCTTTCGTTAGCACTAAGAAACTCTTCTGTTCTCCAGGTGAGACATGAGTATTTCAGAAGTACATTGTATATGTCCAATCTTAAGACAAAACAAGGGGATAATGAGCAGGATGATGTAGGCAGTACAGAGATAATGAAGACGGAGGAACAAAAGAGATAAAATTCGTCAGATACATAGTATGAGGGAGGGTGAGCAAGACGGCGTAACGAGCCGAAACACAGCAACTCTCCCATTGCAGGAATATTTCTGACAACTCCCCATGGCTTCATCTTCAGCACTTCTAACTTTAGTCAGAATCACGCAGCCTGTTCTCCATGAGAATGACGAGTTCCTTAAGTTTCAACGTTTCTCCGGGCTACTACACTCAGAGGGAGCAGTGATCACATAGACACATTTCCATCTCTGACAGAGCATCTGATGTCTCCTTTTCCTCACCCATCAAAAGTGTCCCTTATTACAAAAGCTTTTTTAAAAGTAGCTTCTGTTACAGGCTTGTAAGGCAGCACAGAGGTGGATGAGAAAGAGTTGAGAGCAAAAAGGGAGACTACCCTCTTCATGTGTGTGATACATGCACGAATAGAGGAAAATTCAGAAGGTTTAAGAAGAAAATTAACTCTTCTTTGTTTCCAAATGCCTTTAATGATAAATGGCAGTGTAAATAAAACATTTGCAATGCTCTGGTTCGTCTCTATATTATCAATTTTTCTGTGCTGTGCCGAGAATTACATATAACTGAAAACCGATGCCGAAACGTGTATTCCCAGAGTCCTTCCAGAAGAGGACACGTTATCCGGCGGCATAGAGCCCAAACTAACTCCAGCAGATGGTTAGGACAGCCTGTATATAGCCAGAGAAATGAAACCCAGGGCAGTAAACATTTCGTGATGCACATCCGAAGTGTGCTGCTTTTTCAGTTACACGCATCCAGTGCTTCCCAGTTGCACTGTGCTTTCTCAATCGGTGAACAGGACCTTCATTCATCTCAGCTGGACAAGGAAACAATCAGATTAAAACAGCCTTGGATTAGAGGCAGGACTTTGGTTTTATTCTCTCTGTTTGATAAGTTCAATGATCTCTGCCAGGGAGGTTTTGTTTTCACCTGTGTGGGTCTGTCTGTCTGTCTGTTCATCTGTTAGCAACACGGACAAGACAACTACTGAAACAGCTGGGGTGAAGGGCAAAGCTCTTAATTTACTGGTTGATCTTCATTTCCACCTTCACCTATGGTCATGAGCTTTGGGTAGTGACCAAAAGAACAAGATCATGGGTACAAGTGGCTGAAATTAACTTCCTCTGTAAGGTGGCCGGGCTCTCCCTTAGAGACAGGGTGAGAAGCTCAGTCATCCGGGAGGAGCTCATAGTAGAGTTGCTGCTCCTCCGTGTTGAGAAGAGCCAGTTGAGGTGGCTCGGGCATCTAATTAGGATGCCTCTTAGACGCCTCCCTGGTGAGATGTTCATGACACATCCCACTGGTAGGAGACCCGGGGTGAGACCCAGGACAAGCTCTAGAGACAATGTCTCTCAGCTGGTTTGGGAACACCTCGGGATCTCCTGGGAAGAGCTGGACGAAGCAGCCGGGGAGAAGAAAGTCTGGGCTTCACTGCTTAGGCTGCTGCACCCGTGACCCCGGACAAGAAGATGGATGCATGGATGGAGATCTGGTGTCATCATAACAGTTGATTGAATTTTGGAAAAGATCTGAAGATCCTGCCTGGAAAAAAACCCAAATCCCTATCTGTTATAATGAGCCTGCATTTGAACAAGACAGTGTTGCTATTCCCCACAAGTGTGCAGCAGTGTTTGTTCTGCAGATTATGTGTTTACATATTATTATTATTGCTGGATTATGTCTTGGTGGAGGTTTGTACTCTCTGAGTGCTTTCTAGTTTGTCATATTTTTTCATAAGTCCTCAATTTGAGACTTCAAATAGAATCAAACCAATTAAATGACTGCATGAGAACCACCTGAACCATTTCAGACTAAAAACATTTCAACATTATTGTGTTTCAATGGACAAAAACCTTCTTTTCTTCGCAGGTTTTTTTTTTTTTTTTGGTAAAATGTTTGTCCATGTTGACTACAGCCATTATTTGAGTCAAAGATTTTTATTGACTATTGGTTTTTATTTGAGGGAATAGTGGAAAAGCAGAGCAGACCTGACCACTGTTTTGTTTCACAGGCTCTCTTAAGATCCAGGCTACAGCTCCTTGAGCTCCTATAGAAGAAAAGCAGTTAAATACTAGAGTATGAAGACTAGAAGAAACCTGTCTTACTGACTGAAACAAATATTAGAAAAAAACCAATTAAAAAGACTCTGAAATCAGTTGGATGGACAGAGGGCTTATTAAGGTTGACTTCATTTTCTTGACCTACTTAATTCCACGTCACGTTTTCCACCTTCATTTGACAAATGAGTAAGAGCGAGCTCGGGTTACGTGCAGGTAAGTGTGTGTCGGCGTGCGCGCTCGGTGTGTATTAACTTAAGCTGATACAGAAAGACACAAATGCTTGCACGCACACACACACACACATTTTCCTCTTACATTTCACCTGTTTGACTTTTAATCTCCACGTACTTTTTATAGACCTTTGCACACATGGACACAGACTGATGATTCAGACGGAGAGAGGCGAGAAGAGAGAGAGAGAAAGAGACGGCAGGAAACAGATGAAGAAAACCTCTGAGGATCTTTAGCTGTCCCTCGCTTTCAGCCTCTCTGCACGCTTTTTTTTTTTTGTACCTCCCGTGGCTTTCCTGCTCCATAGACATGAGCTGACATCAAAAGTGATGCTAAAAAGTACATTCACCCAGCAAACACACACACACACACACACACACACACACACCTAATATTCACCTCCCGTGCTCTGCCACCCTCCGCAGACATAAGCTGATTACCCTGCAAATTGAAAGCTCATATGCCAACGGTGATTCATATGCTCAGCACTGAAACACACTCACATACATGAAAATATTTTACAGATACACACACTCTGTGCTGTGCATTACAAAAAAAAACACACACACGCGCGCTCATGTCATGTCATTCAGGCTGAAGATGAAAGACACTAAATTAAAAGGCTCTGCATGCATCTCTCCTCTCTCCACAAGCTTTTCTCTCTCCCACATTTTTTGCTTTGCCTCTTTTTCCTCATTCGTCTATTATAGCCGTCAAGTCTGCGACGGCGGCGTGAAATCTGGAGAAAAATATACGACTAATAAGATAACAGCGTTATTGTTATTCCTAAAGTTCCAGCAAGTAATTTCACAGGTTGGTGGCCTCGAATGGCAGCAGGGAGAAGAGCGATGATTTAGCAGAGATTTGAGCGGCAAAAGAGATCAACAGTGTTCTGGAGGATTCGCGTGAGAAGAGAGTTTTGATGGTTTATTTGAAGTGTTTGTGATTTGAGTTCAACATAGAGTATCTTAACATATCTGAAAAGATAGACTGCCAGGGAGATTTGGACAGACGTTTGTGATTCCTACATCTTGACAGCTTTGGTGTTCTGCTGACATTTCGTCTCCTGCTACAAGTTTTTGGGTTTAACTCTTTCCACCTGTAAAGTCCCAGCATCAGGACCCAGTTGTAGGAGCTCTAAAAACCACAGGTCGCTGCCATTTTTGAAGCATAGAGACCGTCTGGTGCTATTTGATTAGATGGAAGTCAAAATATTAATTTTTCCTGAAGGTGTTTTTTTTTTTTACACCTTACTTTGACTTTGTAATGGGACAAGGAGATTTGTTGCATTTAAAAATTCCCCAAAGAGTTTTCTCCTTCCTGGAGGTTTTTGGTTTTCATTTTCGCCAGCTGCTGACTAAATTTGGAGATATTTTTTTCAGGAGGAAATAAATAAATAAATAAATATGGCCTAAAGGGTTAAGACATGTCTCAACAGCTGCTGGATGAGTTGCCATGAAACACACTCACGTTCCCCTCAGGACAAATATTGAGTGTTAATTATAAGATAAGATATTTGTTTAATTAGCCACAGTCTGTCCTTGGCTGAATATGAGGAATCGATTACCTCTCTGTGCTACACTAACCTCTCATACCAAACAGCTCGGTGCTGCCATTTTTGATTTTCTGTCAGAGCTTTTAAGATTGTGTCACGCGGGTCAGAGCGCTGCATTATGTTTTGAAGTTTGCAAATATTTAATGAACTGGACCCACTTATTCAGCTTACACTCTCCAATATATATTCAATTATGTGGTGCCAGAGGAATAAAAGAATGAAAACCATTTGTCATGCCGTGCCATGCCTTACCATTGCTGCTAGCAGCTTGGTGTTATTACCTCTTCTACTCCCAGAGCTATGACTGTAACATACCGACGCCTTTGGTTACAGCTATGGCGGTTCACTGTGAGCTATGGATGTTGTTAGTGCTTTGATGGACCCCTGCTGCTGACTTATGGCTATAGCCACCCATAATGCTCTCATTACCGACCACCTTCACCTTTGAATATGGCTCTACTGTTAATAAATAACCCCCGCTGGGTTTAAAGTGCAGGCCTTACAAAACAATGGCTTGGAGATTTAGGGGGATGTAAATACAATAATGATACACTGCGATATGTAAAAGAGCACGATGCCACTGTGGACCTACATCCCTGGATTTTCACGGTCATTAAGTGGGCTCCTCCACGGCTCGTTTTTATACTCAGCTCATTTGCTTGATTGGAAAGATGACAGTGCAAGTCTAAGGAGATGGATGAGAGTTGGCGATTTTGCAATCCAGCATTTAGTCAATAAAACCATGCAACTGTATTAGATTTAATAGACGTCAGGAGAATACAATCTTCCTCTTCGTGCATGCTTCTTCTTTTCTTTCTTACTACTTTGTCGTTTTCATCCTCACCCCCTCCTCCACCATCTCCCCCCTTCGCCCATCCTTGCTCCCCTCCGCTCAGCTCGCTACACCTATCTGTTTGAGTTATCAGCCGGCCTGCTAATGACTGCCAGCCTGTCTGTTGTGATAATGGGCTAACAATATGAGATAATGAGCTAACAGTGAGCTGTTACACAACTCGACTGTTAATGTCTGTAACATACTTGCCCGAGTGCAATGTGGTGTATCGGCGTGTGAGCGAGGGGAGAAAGGAAAAAGGTAAGCAGGAGTTAAATTGGGATTAAGGGATCGGCTTTGGCACAGAGGCTCGCAGACAACATCACAAAAATCATTTACTTATTTCTACTGTGGGAAAAAAAAAATACATTTGAATCCAAGCCCCTAAAATGAACAGCACCTTATCTTTTTATTCCCTTCAATGAAATAACATGACACCCACCACTCATCACCTACTGTGAACATCTCCAGAACACAATCATGTGAATGACGAACAAGCAGAGGAGAGTGTGAAGTGCCACTCAGTGAGATGTTGACAGTTGTTTTTGAGGTAAGCTGAATCAGGAGTGGCTCTACCCTTCTTACTGTAAGTTAAGGTGATATTTCACTCTATACATGGTGGTGCAGGCTCACATAAAAAGTCATATTTTAAATGTTCAGATAGTGACAGACTCCCTGAAAGCATAAAAGTCATACTTCTGTTTAAGCATAAATCCTTTGCAGTTACATTGAGTGGTTTCATCTCTGTAGGGATATACTTTTCTACAGTGGAAGTGGAGGCCCTTTGAGCTCATTGTTTACCACAGTGATAACTTCACTGAGGAGCGATATTTATTACCGCTACCAAGGAGGGTATGTTTTCCTCCACGTCAGTTGGTTTGTTTGTTTTTTCTCCGTTTGTTCGTCTGTCTGTTGGCAGCATTACAGAAAAATGTATTTTTTGAGAGATAGGGTATTACCCCAAGAATAAATGATTAAATGTGGGGTAAGATCAGAGGATGGGATCAGGAAAAATCTCTATTGACTGTCGATTGAATATCTCAGAGGGATTATGCCTTGGTGGAGGGTTGTGCTCTCTCAGTGCTTTCTATTTTGACATGTTTTCACTCTTTGTGTACCCCATTGCATCATGTAATGTTCTGATGTCTGGTGTTAATGGAGGCACCATAACCTGATATTTTTTCTTAATAGTAAGAAATAATTTTGCCTTCTTGTTCCCACCACAGCGAGCTAAGTCACTCACATGTCAATTGACTGATCTTGATTGTAATCATTGAGAGTTTTGTTTTCTACTGATACTGATTACATGGAGGACGGTCCTTTTCTTCATGACAAATGGACAGTTACAGCCATCAGTGACACCCAAAGGAAAGCTGTATAACAATCTAAACTTGGCAATATTATCTCTATTTGTTTAGTAAAATAAAAACAATAATCTATAGAAAACTATTGGATAAATATAATGCATAACTCTAATAACATGTTGTATATTTTTTATTTCATCTTGTATGACTCTCACAATGCACGTTCTACTCCACCAAATATTCCTATTTAAAGACAATCGACTATTATGTTTATGACTTTTTAGTGACAAGTTAACACAATGTAAATATCGCAGCTATAAGAATAGTTATTTTTTCTTCAGTCTCACAATTCTAAGGAGAATCAAAGTAACATTTAATGTGGTTGTCAGATTATATCTGACTCATTAGCTGTTAGCACATTATCTCCATTCTGTCAGCCATGTTATTCGCCCATATAATCTAATGAAGTGGAGATACCATGAAATATTACATGATGAAAATCATTTTCTACATCGAGCAGTGAGGGAATTTGCTATGCAAGTGGTACAACACCGACTGAAAACAGAAGGAGGCAGAACACCCAGAGAATTAAAGGGGAGGCCGGTCTATGCAGAATATAAATGCTTTGTTATGGTGCTTTACGGAAAATCTGTACTGTATGAAAATCTCTCCGGATCTGAAGCCAGCACATAATCCACAACTGTTCCTGCACACTGTTCTACAAATCTGAGTGCTGTGAATACAAAGGTGTTTCACTGGACCGGAGACAAGGCTGTCTTATTTCAGAGTGGAGTGTGCTGACAGGAGCACGGTGTATGATTGGCAGCAGTACAGAGGAGAAAAAGAAAGTTAAAGCCCTCCAGGAGGGAGGCAATGCACACACACTTGTGTGTATGTGAATATATACTTTATCTGTGGGTGCGTGTGCGAGTGTGTTGTCTTTCCTTATTTGAGAATTCAAGTGTGTATTTCATATTCTGCACACACACACACTGGCCCACACACCAGCTTATGGTAGCTCAATGTTGAATCAGTCTTGATAGAGTGGAGTGTAAATCAGGACAGAGCACCCATATGTTTCACTTCCTCCTCTTCTGCTGTCCAACAACATGCTACGGTTCCTGCGATGGTCACAGATGACCCTGTTATTTTACCAAAGGGCAAACAAAAAAATCCCTCTGAGCTCTTTATGAATACATCTTATTTCTAAAGTGCCATATGGTGACTTGCTGTGGATCATCAAGAAGGAAAAGAAAGTAATGGGTGGTATGAGCAGAAAGGATAACTCTCTTGTTGAGAGGTAGTGTGAGGACAAAGACAACTCACATCCCTGAAACATTTTGAAATGTTTCTTGTCATCCTAAACACACTAAAACCAACACTGCTGGTCCCAGTTCCCACCTGTAGACCACTGAAGTGCACAGATAACTCATCCCAAGGTTTAGTCTAATTTAGGATGTAACAATAAATCACTACTCCAGGATACTTGTGCCATGAGGTTGGGATTGATCTAATACTAACCTCTTTGCCCCATTTAGTACAATGTGGGTACCTTCCAACTAGCTAAATTTGAATAACAACAATGAATCATTATGCTGCAAGAGTTTCTGTAGTTTTAACCACATTGTGTTTTTTACAGGTCACCATTCGGATCCACTGTAATTAAACAATCAATTAAGATAGATTTCCAGTGCAGTGTACCTTTAATTACTCAAGAGCTGCTTTGTTGGACCTCTTAATGTTGTGTTAGTGTATATAAAATCTTTTCATGAACTCTTTCCCGACTCCGCTGCAATACTAAAGGAACAGTTGATCGTAAAATTTTAATGAGGGATCCTGAGGAATATCTGTACATCTTCTGAAAGGACACACTTGTTTGTGTTTGTTAAAGGTCTTTCTAATCAGAATGCCACCTTTTACAAAAGTGCCCTTCCTCTGAGCTGGAATTGATCCAGAGAGCAGCGGATGTGTAGCTGGAGAAAGACTCCTCTAATCTTATCTATCAAAGGAAACACAGATGGGGGGGGAACGGTGGGATTGCTGACATGCTGCTGATGCACTGTACTGATGTGGTATACTGCGCTGAAGCTATACAATGCTATAGCAAGTTGTAAGTACTAAACTGGTCAGGTCTCCTTCTCAACAATGCTGACATAACACCAGTTATAACAGTACACTTAAGAGTGATGCTCAGACAGCCACTGAATATATATGCATCTTTAAACTGGACAAGCTGTTCAGTTTTCTGCTCACAGTATGCTTCCACCGTATGATATAGTTGTGACAAAATGTAATGCCTCACATTTTGTTTTGTTTTTTCCTACCTCCAGGACAGATGCCTCTTATTCCATTTGTTCTGAGGAGTTGGGCTTCGTTTCCTGCGCCCCACCGTCCCCTCGGCCTCTGAAACATCTGGCAGGGAACATCTGGGTGTTTTCATCAGACCCAGGGTGGCTTGGTCTAAAAAAGAAAAAAAAGAAGTGTCATAGAGGTACAGAATTAACCTGATTAAAGTTGGTGGTTTTACTGATTGGATTGCATGTTGTTGAAAATTATTTGGTGTACTTTGCCTCCTTCTAGCGACAGGAACCACATACCTAAGACTCCGGTCTCCTTAAGGCCTCCAAACTTCTGCATGGCTTTGATGGCCTTGGTCAGGGCCTCCTTGGTCTGAAGCTGGCCAGTCACTGGGTCAGGGGGCGGGAGGTAGCCAAACTTACTCAGCCAGTC